>CAUYLG010053256.1:0-17814 GCA_963573385.1 Cacajao melanocephalus | reverse complement strand
TAAAAAACAAAACAACCAAAAAAAAAAAAAAAACAAAAAAAAAAAAAATTATAAATAAAAAAAAAACAAAAAAAAAAAAAAAAAAAAAAAAAAAAAAAAAAAAAAAAAAAAAAAAAAAAAAGTGAACCTTTTAACAATTCTTTTCTTCCTATATAATTAGCCATAACCTTAATATTAAACAAATGACAAATTCCTAAGTGTATATCAAATCTTTTTCACCAATAGTAAACAGTCATGCTATAAACTTGCCACAACACAAATTGAAGTGAAATGATTACAAGTCAAACATTGCCACTTGATTAAAATTAAAATATTCCTTAGCTTATTATTTAACCACCACTGCATTACATATTTAAACATAAGATCTCTTTCATATGCTACACACGTATATCTACTATGTGTGAAGTAATTTTGCTTTTTATACCTTCTAAAGCATTATTGTTA
Source organism: Cacajao melanocephalus (assembly GCA_963573385.1). Classification (NCBI taxonomy): domain Eukaryota; kingdom Metazoa; phylum Chordata; class Mammalia; order Primates; family Pitheciidae; genus Cacajao; species Cacajao melanocephalus. The sequence continues at coordinate 17,370 of CAUYLG010053256.1, read as the reverse complement.
CATACATGAAAGTAAATTGTGATTAGATAACAAATGTAAAGACAGAGATCTATGCAGTCATAAAAGAAAAATGAATTACAGAGGGAAAGAGAACCAGATTTAAGGATTAAAAATAGATTTGTATTCGGCTTTATTATTTGCTTTATGTTCTTGAGAAAGATATATTCTCTTTGAGTTTTAACTGCGTAATCACTGCAATAAAGATAGGACCAAATAAATAATATGTAAAGATACTTTGTAAGCTGTCTAAATCTCTCCAAATATAAGCATTTAAAGGAAAATGTTTTTCAAAACTTTGTCCCAATTATTATAATTATTATTGTCATCACTGTAGTAAAAACACTTAACATACACTCTCTTAAGAAAATTTTAAGTGTACAATACAGTGTTGTTAACTATGGAACAATGTTGTCTAGCACATCTCTAGAACTTTTATTCATTTTGTATAATTGAAACTTTATACAACTGAAAAGCCAATTCCATAGTCCTCGCTGGAAATCCCTGGAAATCGTCATTCTACTCTCTACTTCCACAAGTTTAGCTACTTTAGATGCCTCAAGTAAGTCAAATCATTCGGTATTTGTCCTTCTGGAACTGGCTTAGTGGATGTAGCATATTATCTTCCAGTTCATTCATGTTATATTGGCAGGATTTCCTTCTTTCTTAACACTGAATAATATTCCATTGAGTGTATAGATCACCTTTTCTTTACTCTTTCATGTGTCCATGAACATTTAGGTTGTTTTTCTATGTTGGCTATTGTGAATAATGCTACAATGAACGTGGAAGTACAGACATCTCTGAGATACCTTAATTTTTATTTAAGAAGTAATATCATTACAAAAAATGTCTATTAAAATGTTTCTCATTTTACTTTTGTATGACATATTTCTGTGTTGTAATCCCAAATAATAGCTACTGGTTGGATTGCCTTGAGTTTATCAAATGTAATTAATATTTTCTTTCACTCATTTTCTAAATGGTTTGATTTAGCTACTATAGAAAGAAACCTTATTGTCTGTCAGTTAGCAAGAATACCCTTAACATATTCACTTGAAATCTTATTTTTTAGGTTTTTATTTTATTAATCTAATAATTTGGGGTCTTTAGGTAAGTTGAAAGACAAATCAATATCTGCAATTGAGGCTCAGTAAACAAGTTGAGATTATCCAATCTTCCACAGCATGTATGAAATTGAGGAGAGACTAGGTGAGAGCACTTATTCTAAATGAAGTCATGATAACATGGATATTAGAGTTGATAGAATACATTCTTTCATGCTAGACACAAAGTATATATTAAAAATGTTTAAAAAACAACAAAATTATAGGTGATCCAATAATACCTATGTTCTGATTAAAATCTTAGATGTTAGATTACTTAATTTAAGTTTATGCCATGAAAATTAAATTGTGCCTCAGAGTCTTCCTTTGTGAAATGGCAATATAATACCTACTAAAATCATGGTTCAGAAAGTTCAACAAAATAATTTTTACGACATGACTAATATAATGCCCTATGTGTAGGAAACACTCGACGTTATTTATTTTCTCTTTGTTCTATCCCTTATTCCAGATGTTACTTGTGTTGGCTTACAACAAACTACATATCCAATGGGAATTTTAAAATACAACAGTAAATTATTTTTACATATAAGTCGAGAAGTCGTACTGGGGTAAGATTATTCAAGCAATGTGCATGCCATGGATGGGCAAGGATCTGCAGTGGAAATTAGAGTGAGTTTGTCACAAAGATTCCTCACCTGGCGTAATAAAGAAACTATATTATTTGATATTTGAAACTCAAAAGTGTTTTTATTAATAAACAAATGGAGATACAATTTATATGTTAAAAGCTGGATATAAATTCGGAGTTCACCAAGAAGAAAGAGCTAAGGGACTGCTAGTCAAGTGAAAAGCACTGGGGTGGTTTTCACCTTCCCAGGCTCTGGGTATACAGGAAAGGGTCATATGCAGCACGACATGCTTACAGCTTTCAGTTCACCCTAAGACCTGTTTCTGCAGCTCAGAGGGGAAAGTGCTAGTGAAACTAGGAGATAGATGTCCTCATTGCAATTTGAATTTATTGCACAAAGCCTATGTAGACATAGTGATGAAAAGAGGTGAAGAATAGAGCAGCACCCAAAGAGGAGAAGGCAGAGGAACTCATGAGTACAAAAGCAAGAAATTTACCGGGACGCAGGAGATATACAGGGCTTGTAAAATGTTCCCTTCGAGCTCAACTTGCCAATGTCTTTAAGGAGTAGAGAATCTCTCAGATAAAATCTGGAATACATCTAGCAAAATAATTGTCATGTATATGAGTGATAAACAAGTGACAGCAGTAATTAGCTAATTAGATAACTAGAGAGGTTCATGGATGAGAAAGGGTATAGTTAGATGGAAAGTACAGATTTAGGACAAATAAACAGAAAACAATTGTTTGTCACATCTAAAGATCCTAATGTCTGTATCTGGAAAGTACATAAAATTAGACTCTATTCCCATCATCTCCCACATCCCCCAAAAAACAGGAAGGAAGAGAGAGACAGAAATAATTAGCATTGTTAGTAAAAAAAAAAAATCGTAAAGCTAAAGACAGCTACAAATGTCCTGTGCCTGTGATGATCAAGGGACTTTTGCACTTTCTAGCACCATATTTTTTTTTTTCAATAGTTTTTTGAGGAACAGGTGGTGTTTGGTTACATGAACAAGTTCTTTAGTGGGGATTTCTGAGGTTTTGGTGCAGCCATCACCCTAGCAGTGTACACTGTACCTAATGTGTAGTCTTTTATCCCTTACCCCCTCCCACCCTTTCCCCTGAGTCTCTAAAGTCTATTGTATTACTCTTATGCCTTTGTGGCCTTATAGGTCAGCTTCCACTTGTGAGTGAGAACATATGGTTTGGTTTACCATTATTGAGTTACTTAACTTAGAATAATAGTTGCCAATTCCATCCTGGTTGCAGTGAATGCCATTATTTCATTTCTTTTTATGGCTGAGTAGTATTGCATGGTATAGATATATTCTTTTTCCACTTGTTGATTGATGGATATTTGGGCTGGTTTCATATTTTTGCTAAGTGTGAGTTGTGCTGCTATAAATATGCATGTGTGGGTATCTTTTTTGTATACTGACTTATTTTCCTCTGAGTAGATACCCAAGAGTAGGGTTGCTGGACCAAATAGTAGTTCTTTGGGTTCTTTAAGAAATCTCCATATTGTTTTCCATAGTGGTTATACAAGTTTACATTCCCACCAACAGTGTAAAGTGTTCCCCTTTTATGACATCTATGCCAACATCTATTATGGTTTTATTTGTTGATTATGGCCATTCTTGCAAAAGTAAGATGTATCACATTGTGGTTTTGATTTGAATTTCCCTGACAATTAGTGATGTTGTGCACTTTTTCATGTTTGTTGACCATTTGCATATCTTCTTTAGAGACTTGTTTATTGATGTCCTTAACCAACTTTTTGATAGGACTTTTTTTTTTCTTGCTGAATTTGTTTGAGTTCCTTGTAGATTCTGGATATTAGTCTTTTGTCAGAAGTATAGACTGCAAAGATTTTCCCCCACTCTGTGGGTTGTCTGTTTACTCTGCTGATTATTTCATATGCTCTACAGAAGCTTGTTAGTTTAAGTCCCGCCTACTTATCTTTGTTTTGTTGCATTTGCTTTTGGATTCTTAGTCACAAAGTCTTTGCCTAAGTCAATGTCTAGAAGTGTTTTTCCAACATTATCTTCTAGAATTTTTATGGTTTCACGCCTTAGATTATAAGGGTCTATTAATTACCTTGAGATACATAACAATTTTTTGCCAGACTGAAAGAAAATAGTTGATTAAATTGATGGCTCTAAGAAGTAAAAGGAGCAGATGTTTCGAATATTCTAATCCTGGATTTTAATTTAATACATGCTAAATATTTCCAATTTACCTTACCTAAGCCTCTGTTTCTATATTTATAAACTGCAGATATGCTATTATTGGGATTATTAAATGAACAACATAGGTGAGGTTCCTAATAAGATTCATAGAACTGTTAGATATTTTGTATTTCCTACTTTTAAAAAATTAACTGCACTACATATAAATAAATTGAAATTCCATATATTTATATAAATATGTTTCCATATTTTTTTCTGAAAGTAACATGGTATGTTTGATGGTAATGACCAGCATAGAATAATCTACTTAAGATCCTTAGAATACTAAAGTGGTTATTACAATTTAGGAAAGATACTTTCACCTTCAAAATACACTTCCCATTAAATGCAACAGTTAACAAACTTTGGTATCACTTCTTTTAGCTTCGTGCATACATAATATCTAAATATAAATGTACATATTTATAATATACTTAAATGAATATATATATAAAGTATTTTAAATATAATCTCTGGCAAATTACTTAATCTCCTTGTCACAGCATTCTAATCTCTGAAATAAAGGAGATAATATTATGTCACAAAGTAACTAGTATTTATATATATATATATATATATCACTTAAAAGAATGACTAATATATATTAAAGGCAATATAAATATGTGTTATGATTATTACAACCAAACTTCTACTAAAATATTGATTTTAACCTTTGGTCATTTATTTAAAATTTGCTTATTTCATTTTAAATTATTTATAATACACTTTAACCACATTCTATATTTTATAGAAAGTGATAATAGTCTAGTTTTTCACTTCAATGAATAAATCATTGCTGTCCAATACATATCTAGTGCTTCACAAATGCCATGTATTGCTCTGCACATGCTATCTGTGTTAGCACACATAATCTTTATAATCTCTTTATGATTTAGATACACTATTATGATATTCTTGTTACAGATAACAAAATTAAGGCCCAGAGAGTCTAAGTAAATTGCCTAAGTCACACAGCCAGAAAGTGATAGAGGTAGAATTTGAGGCCACTGTTGTCCCAAAGTTCATATTCTTAATTACCGTGCTACATGCCTAAACAAAGCTATAGAGTTTCAGGGAATATTGATGGCTAGTAATATAGAACAATTGCATATTTGTTCAGAAATAATATAATCTATCAAGAAAAAATATCTCTTCTCTTGCCTTTTCTCAAGTCTTTGAAGCCAGTAGTCACCTTGGTCTTTTAATCTCAATTTCTGTTCTTGCCTTACTTTCCCAAGGTAACTTTCACTTCTTTATTATGGAATTTCTCCCTGAGATTTCCAAATAATCAAATGTTATTGGTTATTCTGCATAATCAAGTCAGCTTATTTGAAACAATGCACTAATGGTAATTTATATATCTAGAGCTTGTCCCTTAATTAGGTTCAAGCTGCCTGATTTCCAGACATTGAAACTGCTAGTTCTGTGCAGCATTTATACTTTAGTTTTACCTACTGAGTGGATGACTGCTTTGTATCCTGAGGCATAGCCCCAATATCAAACACTCCCCTGGATCAGTAGCTCACATGTCACGCACTGATCTCCGCTCCTGCAGCGAAGAGGGACACCATGATCCCAGCACTGCTGTCAAGATGGGCATTTTCCACCAACGCCATCTTATCTTTTGCTTCCTTAGCATGGTCTACAAAATGAACAAAATGCTTCACATTAAACTAATTAAATATACTGAATTTTGATGCTTTTGATGTCATGATTTCAAATATTTACATGAGGTAAGATTTATTCATTTTATTAATTTGAAAATATATTTGTATCATATTAGTATAAAAGTATAATCCAATATATAGTTGTCCACAGTAAAGAGAATTTTGCTCAGATAACATTTTTTAATGCCTGCATTCTTTAAGTCATATTATTTGGCATATAAATATTAACACTTAAAGTAGATTTTCAGTTTTCTTTTCACTTTATGTTGTTCTCTCTACTTATTCTTTTGTTTGAGTCCTTTCTTATATAAAATATATCCTCAAGTAAAAAAAAATCTTATTTCTACAATATTCCAAATTTTCTCTTAATGTTCTTTTTCTTTTTTTGTCATAGAGAAAGCATTCCACACGCAGTAAAAAATGCTTTGTGGAGCACATTGGAATATTTTATCAGATTACATTAAGTGAAGAAAAGGAACTGTAAAATTCACTTAGATTTATTTCACTTGTTGATAATGACATCGATTATCAGTTCCAGGTTCCTTTATTAGTATAAGACTTATTAGAAAGCATTGACTAACTCAGCATGTGCACTGCATGTGAAAATGAAAATGCTATTAGAAATATGTAAAAGCTTATTCTGAACATGCCCATCAATCACTGAAAGAGGATTAAAATTCACTCTACATTTAGCAATTCTGAATATTTAAATTGCTAATTGAACTTTAACAATTAGAAATTGTTATTCTAATTTAATTGTTAACACAAATCAAAAATGTTTACTTAAATATGAATATTCAAGAGATTTGATGGTCAAGTAGTAGATTCTACTTATGTCTATTAATTAGGCATACATTCCTGGTTTCCAGGGACTAAAATTCTGCTCAGAATAGAGTACTACCCGATAAATTTGGAAATTTATTTTTAGTTTGGTGGTTGAAATAATTTTGTTCCCTAAAATAGACTTATTTATTGAAAAAGAACCACAGAGAACATTAAAATTGCACCATTCTATATTATGCAAAAATACCCAAACAATTAGGAATTGAAAACAAAGAACTCAGTCATTTAATTCCCACCTTACTTTTATTTTGGAAAATATAAAATTCAATTTTGTTCAAGTGACTATAGGACTTTGTTTGGCTTTTCTCTTTTTTCCTTTTTAGACTAGAATTGTATATATGCAATCTGATTAACAAATTCTTGGAAGCTAATAAGCAAATGTTATTGGGTATTCTGCCTAATAAAATCAGTTTACTCTAAACAATGCACTAATGATAATTTGTATATTTAGAGATTATCCCTTAATTCGATTCTGTATTTTAAATTTTTTCAGCCCTTATTTATAATTGAGAAACTACCTGAGAAGTTCAAAGTATAAATTACTTTATCCCAAAAACATGTCTTTCTTTAAACATATTTTTAGAAAATTAAAACCTCACTAATAATATTGACCAAAATATTCATAAATTGTGAATTATATCTCAAAAACAATAATAATATCATTAAAAACAAATTTGTCATTTCAAACACACAACTAAAAAAATAACATTTTCTGTATCATGTCGATGAGAAAACTAAAGATAAAAAATTTAGATATGTCTAAGATTATGAAGCTGATGCAAACAACTACTCTGTAGGTTCCTGGCCCTCTGCTCAACAGGGTTATTTTTTATTGTGTGGAACAAATATGCAAGAATGTTTTCTTAGGAATTATGAACTATCCCATAAAGTAACAGAAACTACCAATAAACTCTATCATAAACTGACACTCTCAGTAATGGTAGGTAGTATTGTTGTTTCAGCAGTTTGGGCCTTTTTCTTTCCTTTTAGTAACTTCCAATCTCCTGATGCATTATTCAGGTACATACTGCTGACAGTTTTTATGATCTGAGACAGTTGGGAGAAGTGTCTAAGCACAGCAGAAAGGTAGTGGAAGAGTTCACGATGCACATGGTATTTCATTGTTGATTTTGTTCTGAGATCAAGGATATCTGATCCTCTCCTGACTTTGAGTTTACCCATCAAACGCTATCAATCTTTGTTACTTTCCTACTGACAAGAGGGAGCATGTATATCCTTAGTCCTCTTTTGTTATTTGTTCACTAAACAAATGATACAGGAAATAATTGTCTTCCTTCTCAGAAAGCAGATTTACATCTTTTATTATTGTTTATTTAAGCTACTCCAGGTGTTCAGACTGCAAAAAAAAAGTTAAGTATTTCTCAGAAAATAGAGTTTGAAATTTGCCTAGTCTTAACTTTATAATCATAGTAGTGACTTACTTGCCCTGCTATGAATATAAAAGCAAAAGCTATATAAACTTGCACAGTGATATGGGTTGGCTCTGGGTCTCCACCCAAATCTCATCTCAAATTTTAATCCCCATGTGTTGAAGGAGGGACCTGTAAACCCCAGGAGTAGAGGGAGGGAGGTTAGTGAATCATGGGGGCCACTTTTTCTGTGCTGTTCTCATAACAGTGAGTGAGTTCTCAAGAGATCTGATGATTTTACATGGGGCTCTTTCCCTGTCACACTCTTCTCTCTCTTGTCACCTTGTGAATAAGTGGCCTGCTTCTCTTTCTGCCATGATTTTAAGTTTCCTGAGGTCTCCCCAGCCTGTGAGTCAATCAAGCCTCTTTCCTAGTAAATTACTTAGCCTTGGGAATTTCTTTATAGCAGTGTGAAAATGGACTAATACACACCCCCATCCCCGATAACACACAAAAACACATATTTTAATTAGCTTTAAAAAACCTTCAAATATGGGTACCAGATAAAAGTTGACAGGCAAACCATTTGTGCAAGTATAAAAAGTAACACCTCTATTTTTTTTATGTCTCAATCTCTTTTTGAAGCTACCTTTCTGCCCACTTGTGAATTACCCAATTAGCCTCTTAAAAAGAAATTGTCAGTGATTTATCAGTCATTACAGTCACATGAAGATTTTGAAACCTACCCAATATTCCCATAGACAACTTTTTTTTTGCATAAACATAGAAATGGATTCTGCTGTTTTAAAGCTTGAAACTCACCAGATCCATACAATGAGTTCTTAAAAGCTATCAAAGAATTATGGTTTCCCAAAACCTAAAATGCAATAAAATATATTTAAAATATATGGTTTCCCAAAACCTAAAATGCAATAAAATATATTTAAAAAAACCTAAAATGCAATAAAATATATTTTTAAAAAAAGCTATCAAAGAACCGAAACTCACCAGATCATCTCACCCGAGCAATGAGAAGCCACCTACTTATTCATCATGATTGACTCCTTCACCCTTCAGAGGTTTTACTGTTTTCCCATACAGTTACATTTCTTCTCTGCTATATACGTCTCTAATTTAAGTCAGTCAGGAAGATGGATTTGACACTGATCGCCCATCTCCTCAGCTGCATCACTTCATTAAAACCATCTCACTTGGTAATAATTGTCTCAGTGATTGGTTTTCTGTGTGGCAGGCAGTAGTACCTAGGCTGAACCCCTGATGTTCCTGTACAATTTGTCAGTATTCATTGAGAAAGCACCTGCTCTGCAGCTATCTTCTGCTGACTCCTATGACTCCCATGTTTCATTCGCTACTGGATCCTCCTCTCGCAACTGTGGGACACCTTCCTTTGCTAACTTCCTTGCCTTTATTTGGGCCATAAAGAAAATGGCTGGCCAATGGCTTGGGAGAAGAAATATTTTGTGAGGCTCCCTCAAACCTCTCCACCTAGATGCCATCTGAGGTCATTATTCTGTGAGTGTTCTCAGACAGCATGGTCCCATGGTTTCATCAGTGGGCTCGTTGTTTCCTGGATCTTCGGTTGGGAAATAGGCCCAAATCCTCTTTAGTCTAAATTTTCCCAAAATTGACTAGAGGTTTTAATCCCAATACCCTTTCTACCTAGGGGAAAAATTGAAAGGCTCCTTCTCAGGCATGATAAACCTTAAGTCCTTCTAGCAAGTTTCATGTTGGCCTGTCTCCTATCCCTATAGAACTCATATACTTTCCTAGATTACAGAATGTTAGGAATGGACGATTTTATCCTTTTCTGCTTTATTGTTGAGCCAGGGTTTCGCTCATGGGTATTCACAAAATGCTTTCCCTTAGTACTAATTCTTATGAACTGAATTGTGTTCCCACAAAACTCATATGTTGAAGTCCTAACTACCAATACCCCAGAACATGACTGTATTTAGAAATAAGACTTTTAAAGAGGTAATTAAAGTTATAAGAGGTTGTATGGATGGGCCCTAGTCGAATCTGACTTGTGTCCTTATAAGACACCAGGGAAGCAGAGGGACATGGGGAAGACGCATGTGAGGATGCAGGAAGCAGCTATTGGCAAGCAAGGAGAGAGGCCTCGGGAGAAAGCAAACCTGCCAACATCTTAATCTTCGACATCCAACCTCCAGAAAATTGTGAGAAAATAAATTTCCATTGTTTAAACCATCCAGTCTGTGATTTTTTTAAAGTTGGTCTAGCAAACTAATACATGATTTTTTCAGCTTTCAGTTTTTGAGTTTGCTTTGAATTTGAAATGCTGGATGTTGACTGTTCTTTTTCTTTTCTTTCTTTTTTTCTTTAATTTCTGCTATATCATTTTTAATCCTCGATGAATCGCTGAATTATTTCAAATAAGTAGGGACTAGGTCATGTACCAGAAGCTAGGAAAACAGGTGAAACTTCGATAATATTTTGATACTTCAGTGCATTATAGGTTATGTACAATAGAGCTGTTACAAGTAAAAATTTGCAATAGAGTTCTGAGTTATAGACATTAAATCCAACTCTGTAACCAGAAAAGAGTATTTAGTTTACAGGACGAGATTTACAACAGGATCAGAAATTCAACAGGATTTAAATTCGCAACCAAAAGCTTTAGTTACTGAATAAAATTTACAAATTATCTAGCTGACTCCACCTCATTAAGATTATTAACATTATGCAGAGGGAATAAGTAATTTGCTCAAGGTAAAAAAAGCTGGTTTGTAGAAGAGAGATGAAAATTGAACTTAGGTCACTTATGAAGTATGCTTGCCTTTTTACATTTATTACGTTCCAACTAACACAAACTAAGCTGAAGAGTAAGAGTAAAAACACTCATATTAAATTGAAAGATAGAGGAAGATGCATCTGTGAAGATTAAACATTAGAAAAACGGACCATGCCAAAGAGATACATACCCAGAAGATTTTAAAAGGAGGTTTCATATATCATACAATATTCTTCTATGATTATTTTCCTGTTTTGTAACTTCAGTTCTTCTAATTTGTCTTCATGGCATGAACGTCATCTCTAACAAACCATACATGGTAACTTCAACATACCATATCTGTTTAGCCTCTCTCTTTCATGGACTAATGGTTGTTAAATGGGCTCACTGATACATGTTACATGGCATTGTGCACTGAATAACAGATTGCACATTCAAACTGACTGTTTTAATTTTTGAACTTGGAAGTGTAGAATAGTGTACCTCAAGGAAGCAAGTTAAGTATAAAATAAGCCTTGTGACTTAATAGAAATTTTAGCCATTAAGTGATGGCAGACGTTAGCTGTAGAGTTAGAGAATACTGAAAAGCAGCCTTTACAAGTCATGTATCAGTAACATGGAGGCAATTCCCACTGTGTTACAGAGAACATTGCATCATTGATCAATAAAAAGAAAAATACTTTAAATGAGCAAACTTGATTTGTAAGTGACTTCCTAAGAGAAATGCTTTTCTTTCATCTCACGTAAATGTGGCTGTCTCAAAGAAAACACCAGGTTAAATTATCAATCTAAATGAGTGACAATGACTAACAAAGTGGGGCGAAGCAGTCTATTTTGTTCATTTTGGGGTTTCTGGTTTTTATTTGTGTTTTGATAATAATAGGGATAAGTGCCTTGTTACAAATTGAAAGATAAAAAGGACAATGTTTAATAATCAAATGCTCTAAGAAATTTGAGTAATTTTGCATTACGAAGAGTAAAATACAATCTAAAAAGTGATCACCACTGGCATACTTACAATTCTGTTTTACTGTAAAAACAGTATTTGATATTGGGATAATGTCAAGATATTTTAAATTAATTCTTGATTTTCATTTATCACAAGATAATTATCATAATTCCAAATGATGCAACATAAAATAAAATTTTGTCATACAGCTATGATACCTTCATTATTTAAAATCTAAAGAAGCTTGAAATAAAGATTTGATGTCTCTCCTTCATGCAAAAATATAAGAAATGTGTATAGAAATGGGTCTATATAGTTTCAATAAGAAACAATTTGTTGAATAGTTCATAAAAAAATTAGGAAAACTTACTGAACACCTCAAAAAGACAAAAACAAGAAAAGATAGACTCTTCTGGAATAAAAGAAATCTTGAAAGAGCTCAACTGAATAGGTTTAGCTCTTCCTTTCAAACTCAGAAGTCAGAAGTCAAGAATATAGTGGGTTGTTGACATCAGGTTTAAGGCTTAATTTGATCAAAAAACTCCTGTAATGGGTAGTGTAATTATGACTCATACAATATTTGGGACACATTTTAAAGTATGTTTTAACCTGAAATTCAAATTTAACTAGGTGTCCTGTATTTTATACGGAAAACTTGGTTTAAAAAGTACACAGTCCAGATACTGGGTGCTTCACAGGTGTCAATAACATAATGGGTCATTGACATCAGGCATGAAGAGACTATTTTCTTTAGTCCTTAGAAGGGTTGGGCACTATTAACTTGCGTGCTTTGGTAGAAAAGCTATTGGTAATAAAAAAATTGATGTATACTAACAGAAGCCCCTGTCAGTCTTTTTTTTTTTTTTTTTTTTAAATTAAGACAGAGTCTTGCTGTGTCACCAGGTGCCAGGCTGGAGTGCAGTGGCGCCATCTCGGCTCACTGCAACCTCTGCCTCCCAGGTTCAAGCAATTCTCCTGCCTCAGCCTCCCAAGTAGCTGGGACTATAGGCACGCGCCACCACCTCCAGCTAATTTTTGTATTTTTTAGTAGAGACGGGGTTTCACCATGGTCTTGATCTCTTGACCTCGTGATCCACACTCCTTGGCCTCCCAAAGTGCTGGGATTACAGATGTGAGCCACCGTGCCTGGCCCTATCAGTCCTTTTAAAGAAGCAACCTAAAGAGGACAGATAGCAGGATCTCTTCTAGGAAGAAAATAAGGAAAACATACAATCAAGAAAATAAAACAAAAAGTAATGTCTAGCTTTGATTATATTCAGTTTTAATTTGGATTGCTGGATTTAGAACATAAATATGTAAGGTATCTAATTAAATTTAAAATTTAAATGCCAAATAAATTATTTAGTGTAATCATGTCTCATGTGATATTTGGGACACATTTATATTTTTAAAGTACGTTTTAAACTGATTCAAATTTAATTGAGTTTACTGTATTTTATCTCGCAAACCTGTTTTAAAGAGTACATAGTCCAGACACTGGGTGTTTCACAGGGGTCAATAATGCAATAGGTTGTTGACATTGGGGTTAAGGCTTAATTTGATCAAAAATCTCCTTCAGTGGGTAGATTCTCTACCTTGGGCCATTGTTGAGGATGGCATTTGTGTTTTCCAGTCCATGGCCTGTCAAGGGGCCCCAGCTTAAAAGAAGAAAATCTCAGCAACCTGGTTCTGTAGCTTGCTGAATCACCAGTAGTTAGGAAAGATAACACTAAAATGCCCAGGAATTTGGATAAGTAAAAACTTAATAGTAATACCTTTGTTATATTATAAAAAGCTCTTCACATAATTTTATGGAATTATAAGTTTATATTATATAAGTGCCACCTCAATAAATTATCAAACAAACACACACTAGAGAATTTAAAGCTGTTTTTCTGGTCCTCATTTAGTGAGTATGGCTCCCTAGATAAACTTTCCTTTATATTTTCTTTCCCGAGGACATCCATAATATATATTTTTTCTTTTCAATTTTGATACAATTTTAATTTTTAGTATTAGCTCTCTTAAGAGGATAAGAAAAAGATAGGAAATGTCAGCTGATGGATAGAATTTTGCAGAGACTTTCATGGAGAGTCAACTGAAAGTTACAATGAATATATTAATATAGGGATATTGAGCATATCTTGATTTAAAAATGTTTAATCAATCAGGGTTAACTATTACAGAAATTTCTGGCTTTAAAAATGCTTTAAACGGAATTATCTGTGTATTTTGTTTTCATAACTAAAATATAGTGTCTGTGTTAAATATTTATGGTAGTTTGGTCTTAAAAATAAATAAATCAGTGAGAGCTATGCCCTCTGCTTCTGTCGTAACCACTTGAAGGAAAAGGTCCAGTAAAATTGAGGCAGTGCTCTGATGCATGAGAGCCTGACATGGTAAGAGACCGTAAACCATGCTGCAGTAGGCATATCACATTCATCCTAGTTTTAAGATGTACTAAGAGACTCAAAACTACTCCTTAAGCTGTCCCTAGGAGAGAAAGTTGAGAGCATTTGCAATGATGCACAGCAGTCATGAAAACAATTTTGGACATTAATCACAAGCATCTGGAGAAAAAGAATGTCCTGATTTCTGGGTTGGCATGAGTAGGTAGGTGGAGGGTAATTAGTGTCACTTCCCATTTTTGTCAGTAGGCATTTAAAATTGTGTTATAAAAAAATATGTACCTGGTAATAAGTGCTTGGTTTTTTAAATACATGATGGTTGGATAGATAAGCATCAAAATCCCCCCTTTTCCTAAAAATTTCTTTTTAAATTAGAAGGCATTTTTGAACAGGCTCCTAGTTATTTGGTCCAAAAATGTCTTTCCAGATGTACCATCTATTTTTCCACATGAACACTATGTCACAGGCAAACTGTCCTATTTCATTTTTTAGGGGGCAAATCCCTCCAGGCTTTGTCTGTTACTGTCCCCTTCCTCTATTATTACAACTTGAATCCCTTCTTCAAGTCTTCCCAATGACCTTTTTTTCTTCAGGTAACCTAGTTCTGAAAACCCCTGACTGAAGTGATCTTTCTCTCTCAAAAATTTAAAAATGATATGGCAGATAAATTTCTAAGATACTTAATCATAAGCTGCAATGCAGTATATATTTGGAAAATTTTCTTCAGAATAGTATTATAATGACATTGGCTGGAAAAAAAGAGAAAGAAAGCATATGATTAGGTTGAGACTATTTATCAACATTTTGTATAATCTTGATGTTTTTTAGTGGTTGTTAAAATTGACCAAAAGAATGTCTGTATTTCTGCTTCAGTGATTTTTGCCCCTTGCAAATTAAAGCACTTGAGCTAATAATGAGGAAACCTCTGTGGCTTTGCCTACTCTCTTTTTGCCCACGAACATCCCCTGGCTCAGAATGCTGTACCACTCTCAACCTCTTTCAGTCCCTTAAATAACTAAACTTGTTTCTTTTTCTGGGTCTTTGCACTTCTTGTCCCTTTTATTTAGAATACTCTTCCCATGACTGCTTTCTTCTGATTATTTATGTCTCAATTGAATTAGCAGTTCAGAGAAAAATTATCTGGCCACCTTTAACTAAAATAGCTCTCTAAGCTCTCTTTGCTCTCATTTAGCTCTTCCTAGAGTTTACCTTGCCTTTCTCTCCTCTCTTTCTCTCTCCCATCCTCCCTCCCTCCTTCCTTCCTCCCTCCTTCCCTCCCTCCCTCCCTTCCTTCCTTCCTTCCTTCTTGTTTCTATCCAACAGACTATAAGCTAATTGAGAAAAGGGACTCTATCCCTAAAATGGTGTCACCATTTTACCCTTAGCATCTAAAACAGTACCTAGTATATGTGTTTAAAACATATTTGCCAGATAACGGGTGGACTGAGTTATTCTGAGGAATACATAAGCCAATGATAAATAGGACTCATAGCTAATAAAACAGCTTGGAGAAGAGCATGTTAGTGATGTTCAGGCCTTTTCTTGTGGAATTATGTTTAGAGCATTGGGGTAAAGTCTGGAAGCCCTATCATAAGGGCTGAGTCAGGAGAATCACAGGCAAGAAATACATCACCAAACATATTACCTGTAGAGGTGATACTGTGAAACTTAATCCCTTGACCTCTTCCAAAGTATAACCTTCAGATTTGTTATGAGCAGTGGCATAAAGTAGACAAACTGTAACTGTTTACTGTTCTAATGTGTAAGCTACTTACTACTGGGTTATCAGTTGCTTACAAGTAACACATAACCTAAGTTATAAAATGGACTTTCAGGATTTCTAAACAATACAGCATTTGGCATCAAGTTTTTTGTTTGTTTGTTTTGTTTTACTTGATGTTAGTTGTAAATTTATTCCTGGTCTTAGAGTCAAGTATCTAGCTTTATCTAGTTCAAGGATTAGTGTACATTTTTGATAAAGGGCCAAATATTCAATGAATTAGGAATTATGGACAATTAAAACTTATTTACATGGTGCTTTTTGTGTGTACGTGTTTGATTGTACATAAGGGTGTGAGCGAATATGTATGAGTGTGTGTATGTATAATCCTTTAAAATGGTAAAAGTCACTCTTAGCTTGGGTTCATAAAACATCAGGCTGCAAACTAGATTTGGTCCAGAAGACATACTTTGTCAACCTCTAATCTTGTTCATTTATTCTTCCTTTCTGGAAATGAAATTTGTCCTTTGAGATGGGAATCTCACTTTTTAAAACACGTATTACTTCTTGAATTTATAACCTCCGTGTTGCATCAGTACCTCCTGGATTATGCATCTGCTTTATTCTTTTTATCATAGACAGTACTTTCTGTCCTCCAACAATCTGCCTTCTTTATATTTTTTCTTGTCTTCTATTTTCTGTCCTCCAGCAAATAAATATAACAAGTTAAAAGTGGTGCACAATGTTTCTCAAATCTCAAGCCCTATGTTGTTGTTGACACTTTTTCCTGGGACTCTGCTGCCTATGAAATTTCTGAGTATGACTAGCTCCTGAATTCCAATCACCTGATTTTAATCAGCTGGAAGGATATGTTGATTATTCACATTAGTCCTATCAGATGCCTATTATTATACTGGACTTGCTTGTTGTTTACATATCGTTTTGCACAGTTTAGCTTTCAGACTTGGCTTCTTCCAAATACGTGCAGATGAACCTGTTGCTTCATTACCTGCCTTCTCACTGTTGGTGGGTTTAGTGCCACTGTGTCTTACCATCTCATTGCACTCTGCTGTGTTTTGCCAGTATGTGCCATGACATCTGATCTTCACCTTTCCAGTTTTGAGGTTGATCGATTCTTAATATATTGTTTTTCTTCTAGTTATATACTTATTTCTTGTGTCTTTATCCTTATCGTTATGACTGATGCTTTCATCTCTGTACAAATATAGTCAAGTCTTGTAATAAAAAAATAAGCGCACAATGTTTCTTTATTTTCCAAAACCATTATCTCAAGTTTCCAATCAATCTCTTATAATCCTAGTTCTCAAAAATATTGATGAGTTCAAATTAATTTAGATCCCTCTTTCCATTCCATCCGATTCATTAACTTTGTGAATGCAAAATCTACATTCTCACTCTCATCCTACTTTTCACCCCCAAAACTTTCAAAATTAATTTCCAAATTATTGCATTGTGACTAATTACTTTCATATATCCATTAAAATTGTTTTTATTAGAGAGATCCAAGATGGCCGATTAACAACAGCTCAGGATTGTAGCTCCCAGTGAAGGCGCAGAGAGCGAGTGGACGCCGCACTTTCAGACGAATTTTTGTTGCCCACAGACTAGGAGATTCCCGGCGGAGGAGCCACACGGGTCACCAGCGCGACTTTTTTGGCCGGCGCGGCTATTTTGCCAGCGCCCCAGCACGGCG
>CAUYLG010053255.1:0-18687 GCA_963573385.1 Cacajao melanocephalus | reverse complement strand
GGTGTTCTCAGCCTTTTTGCACTGGTTTCTTCCCATTTTTGTGGATTTATGCACCTGTCGTCTTTGTAATTGCTGACTTTCAGATTGGGTCTGAGTGGACGTCCGGCTTGTTGGTGATGAAGTTTTTTCTGTTTCTTAGTTTTCCTTTGGTGGACGCCCCTTCCCCACAGAGCTAGGCCTTCCCGGGTTCAGCTGTGCTTACTGTAAAACTCTCAGTCCTCAGCGCTTCCAATTGCTGTTCTCCTTGTGGGGATGGGACCAGCCGAGCCTGACTCAAAGGGCACCCAGTCCCGTATACTCCGCACTGAGAAGTGCCGTGCCCCGCCAAGGCACCAGCAAAACAGCCGCACCGGCCAAAAGAGTCGTGCTGGCGACCCGTGTGGCTCCTCCGCTGGGTACCTCCCAGTTTGTGGTCCACAGAAATTCGTCTGAAATTGCAGCGTCCACTGGCTCTCTGCGCTTTCATTGGGAGCTACAATCCTGAGCTGTCGTTAATCGGCCATCTTGGATCTCTCTCTAAATTCTAATGTTTGATAGCAGAGTAGGGTGACTATAATTCACAACAGTGTGTTATACGTTTCAAAATAGCTAGAAAAGAGGACTTGAAATGTACCCAAGACATAGAAATAATAAATACTCAGGTGATGAAAGAAAGAAAGAAAGAGAGAGAAAAGAAAGAAAGAAGGAAGAAAGAAAGAAGCAAAGAAAAAAGAAAAGAAAGAAACTTACAATAGTAAACTCACATTTCTCCACTCCCAGTCTTTATTCTATTGATGTCATAACTTCTACTATATACGTGTTAGAAGCCTCACAGTAGAACGTTATTTTTTAAAATCAGTTTGGGGCCTTGCTTTTAAGATTTGTTGGGTGGACTAGAACACTCCTTTCTGGGCTGTGTAGTCTCTTCTGTGGATTCTCCCCAGTGCCCTGACAATCATGAAGTTTACCAGTGTGGCTGGTAGGAACAGGCACCATTCTTAGCCCTGTGCTGAGTGATGGGCAGCGTTCCATGCATGTGTGTGAGGTAACTGCCTGACAGAAGGGAAAAAAACAACAGGAAGGATTAGTGATAACAGATCTGACTGGCTCAAATAATGTTTGAGAGTGGATGTAGCTGAATTTCTCGGAACGGAGGACATCAAGGACAAAAGCCGTCCCTAGGATTCAACAGGTGGTTATCACTTGGTCACAATTGTGAGAAAGCTTTCTTGGTGGTTAATAGCACATGCCCAGCTGAAGACAGGTAGAAATAGAATTTAGAATTCATAACTTTTTCCTAGATCCCCTTAGAAGGTAATGTTTGCTTCATCTTCTCACTCTTCTTCCCTCATTCACCACTGAGAAACACCATAATATACTGCAAACAAACGTGTGGAGTGAGACTGAGCTATTCACAAAGCTGATGGGAATACAGATAAAAAGGAAACTCAAGGCACAAATCTGGTGACCTTGAGTTGAACAGAATCTTAAGTCACCTGATCTGAGTTCAAATCCTGGCCATGATATCTACTGAATGCACGGTTCACTTCATGTTTCTTTACCACTATGAGCATTTGTTTTCTTTCTCATCTCAAAAATGGAGATAATAGGCTGGGCACAGTGGCTCACACCTGTAATCCCAGCACTTTGGGAAGCCAAGGTGAAGGAATCACTTAAGTACAGGAGTTTGGGACCAGCCTACACAGTTAGACCCTATCACTACAAAAAAAAATTGTAAATATGTAATAAACTGAAAAGTTTTTAAAATTGAGATTATAATAGCATCTAGCTCACAGAATTCTTAGAAGGAGTACATGTGATGTCTGTAACCCAGAACTTCCATGGGCAGCCTCAGCCCTCTTTCTCTGTATCCACTTTGAGGACAAAATCAACAGTTCAACCTATCTTCACAACACATTAACAAGAACTGCAGTCTGCTGAAGAATTCACAGGAGGCAGGAAGGGTATTTACACTGAACGCTACAACACACAAACCTACATCTCCGAAGGGTGGCATTTGCAGACTAACATCCAGAGCTCCAGAAACAGGCTGAGAGGGCTTGAATCAAGCCTGTCACCCTCCTACTAGGTGAATGTGAGAATCTGCCAGAGCTTCCATAGTGAAGTACTGAGCCTGGGTGGCTTGAACATCTCAAGGTAATTTCTCACAATTCTGGAGGCTGGAAACCTGCGGTCAAGGTGTCTGCAGGGCTGGTTTGTCTGAGGCCTCTCCCCTCAGCCTATAAACGGTTGCCTTCTTCTCCCTGTATCGTCACACGGTCTTCCCCTTGTATGTGTGTGTCTCAATTCCCTCTCTTTACAAGGACACCAGTTGGATTAGATTAAGGCCCACACCTAATGTCCTCATTTTAACTGAACTACCTCCTTAAAGACCCTATCTCCAAATACAGTCACATTCTGAGGTGCTGGATGTTAGGATATCAACATGTGCATTTGGGAGACACAATCCTAGCAGATGATCCTGGGACCGCTGCCTAATCTTTCTGGGCCCTCTGTTTCCTCTGTGGAAAAATGGGAATAACGCAGTTTACCTTAGAGGAGCATCGTGGAGAATAAGTGACATAATGCATGCAGGGCCCAGCACATGGTGAGTAACTTGAGTGTTATTTATTTGTAGATTTTCCATTGCATAGCTCAGTTCTCTCTCTGCAGCCAGCCATCTCATCCCCTCTTTCCCTTCCCTCTCTAATGACACTCCTGTCTTGTCCTGGGCCATTGTTGTTGGCCAGATAATGGTTTGATTGTTTTAAGCCTGCCTTTTAGGGCTCCAGGTCCTTCCCACCCAGTGCAAGTTCTTTCTTCCTCTTTTGTAGATGCCTCTGAGCAGAGCAGCAGGAATGAGTGGCAGGTGCTACAGCCCGAGGGCCCCATGCTGGTGGCAGAAGGCGAGACACTCCTACTGAGGTGTATGGTGGTTGGCTCCTGCACTGATGGTATGATAAAATGGGTCAAGGTGAGCACTCAGGACCAACAAGAAATTTTTAACTTTAAACGTGGCTCCTTCCCCGGGGTGATGCCTATGATCCAACAGACATCAGAACCACTGAATTGCGATTATTCCATCTATATCCACAATGTCACCAGGGAGCACACCGGAATCTACCACTGTGTGAGGTTTGATGGTTTGAGTGAACACTCAGAAATGAAATCGGATGAGGGCACCTCAGTGCTTGTGAAGGGTGAGTATCAGGCCCTGCAGGCCACACGTTTGCTCTGGTCTGTTTCCCTGCACAGTCACCTTTATCCACTACCATGCTGTGTCACACAAAACAACAATACATGTTTGTATCTCACATGCACATTTCCATGTGGCTGGGTGGTTCCACTTCTCATGTCTCATGCCAGACTCCATGCTGGAGAGGTAGCAGCTATGTGGGGCATGATTTTCTCATAGAAATGGCAGAAGCAGAAGCCCAGTCTCAATTCTGCAAGTACACCTCAAGCATCTAGTCACATTATGTCTGCTAACAGCCCATTGGCTAAAGCAAGTCACATGGCTCAGCTCCAAGACTAGGGACAAGGAAGAATAGCCTTCCACCATGCAGCCAAGGTAAGAGTGTGGATGTTCCCTATTACTAGCACAGAGTCAAAACCTGAGGCTGAGCATGTCAACTACCATACTCCCCAGGTAATCGATCATGGTATCTGTAAGTCCACCTATGGTGACCTGAATACCCAAATCCCAGGACTCTCATAGAATAGCAGTGCATTCTTAAGTCAGTTACCCTGACTCTACATGCCTCAAGTGATTTGCTTGAAAAACAGGCAACACAATTTGCACTTCAAGGGTCATTCGGGTGATTAAATAGAATGGATGCCTGTGGAACCACCCTGTAAACTGGTGACATGGAGAGTATCTGTGCATGCGAGTTCATTTTCACTTAATGCCAGATTCAGGAAGGCTTCCCTGGCTTCTTCCAATCTATGACGGTGCCTCCTCTGTAGTTCCGCAGTCTTCTGGATTTCCAGTCTCTGGGCAATTTTTTGACCATCTCCATTAGCAGACAGAGAATGGCTTCAGGGAAGGGCACTTATGTGTTTTCCTGAGTTTCATATTCCCCAATTCTATCATTGGTATGTAGTAGGTGCTCAGAGCTTCTTTACTGAATGGGTCAACTAATGAGTAATAAAGAAAGCAGAAGGGAGTGGCTGAGTGAAGAAATCTGGAAAGAAGGAAGGGAGGGAAAGCACCAGGGAGGAAATGATGGAAGAGGAGAGGGAATCCAACAAGGACCTCTTCTTTGGCTTTAGGAGCTGGGGACCCTGAACCAGACCTATGGATCATCCAGCCCCAGGAATTGGTGTTGGTGTCCACTGGAGACACTGTCTTTCTGAACTGCACAGTGCTTGGAAATGGTCCCCCTGGACCCATCAGGTGGTTCCGGGGAGCTGGTCTGAGCCGGGAGGCCATTTACAACTTTGGAGGCATCTCCCACCCCAAGGCAACAGCTGTGCGATCCTCCAACAATGACTTCAGTATTCTTCTGGAAAGTGTCTCCAATGAGGATGCAGGCACCTATTACTGTACAAAGTTTCAGAGGAAACCCAACAGGCAATACCTGTCTGGACAGGGCACCAGGCTGAAAATGAAAGGTGAGACAATTGGTTTTGGAGTTGTCGGGGGAGAGGAGCAGGTATTCCTGAGGAATTTTTCTACATGTCGCAAACAAGCCAGCTCTTCCCAGCCTCCATGTCTTTACATAAGTTGTTCTCTCTACCTGGAATGCTTTCTTCTTTTCTCTGAAAACTCCTACTCATCCTTCAAGGCCCAGAACAAATGGCCCCTCCTCTGTAAAACCTTCTCCTCTCAAGCAGAGTTAATTTCTCCCCATTTTGGTTTCCACAGAATTCTATATGGATCATTAATAAATCAACAAACATCGGCCAGGCACCATGGCTCACTCCTGTAATCCCAGCATTTTGGGAGGCCAAGGTGGGTGGATCACCTGAGTCAGGAGTTCAAGACTAGCCTGACCAACATGGTGAAACCCCGTCTCTACTAAAAATACAAAATTAGCTAGGCATGGTGGCACATGCCTGTAATCCCAGAAACTTGGGAAGCTGAAGCAGGAGAATCGCTTGAACCCAGGAGGCAGAGGTTGCAGTGAGCTAAAATCACACCATTGCACTTCAGCCTGGGCAACAAGAGTGAAACTCCGTCTCAAAAAATAATAGTAACAATAATAATAATTTGACCAACATCTACTACATGCCTGTTGAGTGTCCTGCACTATACTAAGTACTAGAGATACTGCAATGAATTAGACATGTCCATACCCTAAAGGTGCTCCAACAGAAAGTCTAATTTTGTCTTTCATAGCTGCAGGGTTTGACTTCTAGCCCCAACCCAGATAGAAACTGGTGGACTCATCCCAGAGACCCCTAGCTCCTGGGACTCAGGAAGTGGTGGGAGATAAAGGGAAGTATGAGAAAGCCTTTCTCCCTTGCAGCAAAATCCACCTCTTCCCAAGAGTCAGAATTCACCAGGGAACGTGCAACTGAGATGTCTCCAACAGGTGAGTGTACCTACCTCAGTGGAGTCAATGAATCTACCATAGGCAAGGGGCTGAGAAAGGCTTGGTCACGGGAAGGGAGCAGTCCCAGACTCCTGGGGCTCATCTGCCACCAAGAAAGCTCCCAGGATCTCATCTCAATTGTAGAACTGGGACCCCAGAGAACCATGTTACAACAGCTCAGTTGTAACAAACTTTCTCCTAGCCAGGGCTATGTTTAGTGGGGAATTTTGCTTGAGAGGTGGTGAGCTCCCTGGGATTCCGAGTGTAGGGACACACTGTGAGGCTATGCACAACAACACTAGAGAACATGGCTTTGTAGCTAAGTCTCCTGGATGGAGCCTCTTCCTAGTGTGATGGACAGGTTCTCACCCCTGGAATCTGGTATCTTACTATATGAACTAGAGGGGAGGGGACAAGCGTCAGAGAGCCTACTTCATGGGGTTGTGTGTGGATTAAATGAGATCACACGTGCCAAGTGTCCAGAATGATGCCTGGCACATCTGTGAACATTCGGGGGCTCTCAGTGTCTGGTGGGAGCTTGTGATAGAGGTGGTCAGATTTGCCTACCTGATGCTCAGCCCTGCTCCTGCCATTCATGGGCGCCAGACTGCCCAAGTCCCATGACTTCTTTAATACATGTGACCCTGAGAAAATCACTTCTGCACTCTAGGTCTGTCTCCTTAACTATAAAAATTGGATCACGATCTTATGCTGTAAAATTACCTTGAGGATTGCTTTAGGCAATTAGGAAAAGCAGAGGTTAGGGATGCGACTGAGATGATTACAGGTGCAGGTAGAATATTGGGCAACCCTTCTCTGGGCCCAGGGCAGAGGAAAGGGTGGTCTTTGATTGCCTCTGTCACTGTAGAAAGGATACAGCTCCAGAGGTTATACAGCAGCAGGATGTGACCTTGCCCATGGGCAGCACTGAGGTGTGGGCTGTGGGGCCCTCGCCGTGGGTCCTGCCTGAGCTCTCTCCTGTGCCTCCCAGGCCTCCTGGTTGTGTTCACACCTGTGGTCCTGGGGCTGAAGGCAATGATCTTGGCTGCACTCCTACTGGCCCTGGCTACCTGTTGGAGGAGCCCTGGGCAAGAAGATTTCAAGACCACAGGCCCAGCAGAGCCATGAACACCTTAGCATGGAGCAAGGTTCAAAAGTGAGGGGTCAGCCCCAGAGTGGGGATCCTCTGAGTCAGAGAGGAGCCAGGGCTCCTCAGCCGTTTCCCTGCCTCCAGTCCCAGCCTCCAGATGCCCCCAGGGCTCATGACAAACTCCTAGATCTGTACATCTGCTTTTGGTTCACCTAATGAAATTCCCTTCTTTGCACCAGGCTTCCCTCTGAAGTGTCTCCCTTTCTCTTCAGCCTGTTCAAGACCTCCTTGCTTTTCAGGCCCTGGCTAAATCTCTCCTCAATACCCTTGCCCCAGCTGCAGCCCTTTCTGGTGTACCCTGCCCCTTTCTCCACCTCCCCACATCCTTCCTGGCCTCCAACATCCAACTCAGAGTCTTCTTCCCAGGAGGTGTCCCTAAGCATCTCTGAGCTCAACCAGCCAGACCATCTGTGCCCCTCCATCTACACCCTTCTCCCTACCCTTCCTGCCTTCCTTCCATCCCCCTCATGGCTGGCTTGGGTGAGTGTAACATTAGGATGCAGGTTCAGCAACTATAACAAAGCTCTTAAATAACAATGGCTTAAACCAGTAGAAATCAACCAGAATGCTGACCATCAGCAGGCCACGCAATACAGAGACTCCCTGGTACTGAGACCCAGGATTCACTTCTCCCATTGCTACCAGGTCCACCTTCCAGCCAGCTAGACTTGGGAAGAAGACAGGGAAGGGAAGCAGGACCCTCCCCTTTAAGGGCACAGTCAGGAACTTGGCCACCTCACTTATCTCTACTTGGCTGGAATGTAGTCACATGGTTACACCTAGCTGCAAGAAAGGCTGGGAAATGTAGTCTTTACTTCTGGCAGCAACGTGCCCAGCTGCAAGTTTTCACTAGAGAACCAGATGGTAGGTATCAGGGGATAACCAGTTATCTCCACCACAGCAGCAGACAGGCAGTCTCTCCCCTGCCCTGAGTTTAAACCTAAGTTTAATGCCCAGCTAGCTGGCCAGCACTTCTTCCCACCATCACCTCCCCTGGGGCAGCATGATGTGGGGCAGTAGTTCCCAAGAAGAGTCATTTTGCCCCCATGGGACTTTTGGCGATGTCTAGAGACGTTTTTGGTTGGCACAACTTGGGGGTGCTATCACCATCTAGTGGACTGAGAAGCCCTGACATAGGGAAAAGTGTTCGTGCCTGAGTTTAAAGACACACCTGACTTTAACCCCAAGGCCCCTGCCCTGCACTGTGCACCCTCAGTGACTAATCAGAGTCCCTTCACATCACAGAACATCCAGTATACTAATATGGACTTCTCTGCATTGTGTAAGAACCAATTCGAGGCCAGGCGTGGTGGCTCACGTCTGTAATCCCAGCACTTTGGGAGGCCGAGGCAGTAGATCATCTAAGGTCAGGAGTTTGAGACCAGCCTGGCCAACATGGACAAACCCCATCTCTACTAAAAATACAAAAAATTAGCCGGGCATAGTGGTGCATGCCTGTAATCCCAGCTACTTGGGAGGATGAGGCAGGAGAATCACTTGAACCGGCGAGGTGGAGGTTGCAGTGAGCTGAGATTGCACCATTGCACTCCAGCCTGGGCAACAAGAGTGAAACTCCACCTCAAAAAAAAAAAAACAAAAACAACAAAAAAGAACCAATTCAATATTTGCATTTACTGAGGGCCTCCTGTGTGCTGTGTGCACTGCATGCACTCAATACATGTAAATTCCCTGTTCTCTTTCCAAGCAAACATTTATTAACACTCACTATAGGGGGAAGTGGATGAGTCTAGATGTTTTTCATTATAACAAACAGAAAAACAGCTTGAACTAAGCCAGAGAGGACAGTCTGAGAATGAAATAAATCACTGAACCCCCAGACATTAGAGAGAGTAGGTAAGTTAGGCTGAATAATAGCCCCCATCCCAAAGATATTCATGTGCTAATCTCTGGAACCTGTGACTTTGTTACCTTGTATGGCAAAAAAAAAAAAAAAAAAAAAAAAAGACTATGCAGACATGATTAAATTAACAATTTTGAGATGGGGACAGGGGTTTATCCTGGATTATCTAAGTGGGCCCTAAAAGAGATCCTAAAAAAGATGATAAGTAACCTTACAAGAAAGTCACACAAGGAGCTTCAATGTAGAAGAGAAATCAATGTGACCACAGAGGCAGAATTTGGAGCGATGTGACCACAGGTTAAAGAATGCCAGCAGCCACCAGAAGCTGGAAGAAGCAAGGGGCAAATTCTCCCCCTGGAGCCTCCAGAGCAAGCGTGGCCCTGCCGATACAACACCTTGATTTCAAACTTCGGGACTTCAGAACTATGAGAAAATAAATTTCTGTTGTTTTAAATGATCAGGTTTGCAGTGATCTGTTACAGCAGCCATGGGAAGCTAAAACAGCAGGGAAGCATGGAGCTGGTCCTCCAATAACTGGAGGTGGGTGCCATCTGCCCCTGCAAATCCCCTCGCCCTGCAGGCCCTGCATGAGCTGGTCCCTGCCGCCCCCTCTGACCTCATCTCCCCCATCCCATAAGCTGACTCTGCTCCAACACTCCGCTGGGCTTTGACCACACAGAGCTTCCTAATTTATTCAAGTCTCTGCTTAAGTCTTACCTTCAAGAGGCCTCCTCTGGACCACTCTATCCATAAAGGCACCTCCATCATTCTCATTTCCCCCATGCCACTTAAGTTTTCTTCATATATATATTGCTACCTGAAAACTTGTTGTATGGGTGTGTCAGCGCACACACATGTGTGCGTGCATGTGTGTGTCTGTGTATGTGGATATGTGTGCCTGTGTGTGCGCATATGTGTGTGCGTGTGTGTGTGTGTGCGTTTGTGTGTGTGCTTCCTTGACGGTTGTGAGTTGTCCCCACTAGAATTTGAGCCCCGTGGGGACAGGAACCTAACATTCCACTATTGCAGCCATTCTCATTCAATCCTGAAGTGTAGTTGAAGGCTGCCTCTGCGCCAGGCCCTAATCAGTGTGCTGAGAATAAAACAGAAGTCTGTTCTCTCAGAGCTTACCTCCTCCTGAGAGCAGACCCTGAGCAAGTAACCCCAAATGAATAACAGACTCCACCATGCTGAGTGCTGAGGGCATTTACAATGCAGGAGGGGGGGAAGGAAGTTGCCAGAGCAAAAGGGAGGTGACATTATTTTATGCAGGGTGGACAAAAGAGGCCTCCTGATAAAGTGACATTTGAGCCGACACCTGAAGGAAGTGAGGGAGAGAGCCCTGCAAATACCCCGGAGAAGAGCTGAAAAGTACAAGGAATAGCAAATGCAAAGGTCCTGAGGCAGGAGCGTCCTTGACTTGGCACAAGAACAGCAAAGACCAAGCAGAATGCTTGGCCTGTGTTAGACCCCTGTAAACATTTGAACTACGTACATGCCAGAGGTGAATTTCACGATCTCGGAACTCTGGCTGTGCAGGTTCAAATTCCAGTTCTCCTACTTATCTCTTGGGTGAGTTTGCTTCTTTCAGTTTCCTTGTCTGTAAACTGATAGTAATATGCATGCCTCCCTTATTAGGTAGTTTTGGGGCTAAAATGCATTGGTGTATGTGCAGCATCAACTGCACCTGGCACATGAGAAGCACTAAGTCATGATTAGGGTTACATTATTTCATTATGTGGTTGCTATGCAATTCTGACTCTAAACTGTAGTCACCATCCTCCCCATGAGGAGGAGCATGGAGCCCACAGTGCCTGGGCCCCTTATTGTGCAACTTCAGACACCAGATGGCCCTACCACCTCAGCTCAGTTGGAAAATCCTACAGAAAGTTGGCGCTGCTTGGGTCCAGAGACTCAAAGGGACATGGCAGGGCAGTAAGATGGGGAAAGTCCACTAAAGAAGACAAATAAAACAAAAGATGAATAATTTAAAGCCCTTGGTGGAGACTCTGTGAAACTTGCTGACCACAGATAGGAAAGGTAGGGAATGGATGGGAGACAGAACTCCTCAGTCCAGCCCTTCTACTGCTTTGGGGCCCCAAGCATGGCACAGGTGAGATGACCCACCAAAGACAGAACAGGGGGCATGCCACAGGGAGGCCGCAGCCCCCACTAAGGCCCAACAGGCCACTATTTTACATGTCCTGCCTGGACCTCCAGATCTGACCCCTGGATGTCAGTGGCTACACTCCAAGCTCCCTGAATCAGGGCATCTGTTTCTCTCCCTCCCCTTCTGTTTTCTCCTTCCTGCAGCTCTTCTTTGGCTCTTTCCTCCCCTTCCCATGGGTCTTGTCCCATGCTTCTCCTGCCCCAAGGAACCCCCATCAAGGCTGCCAAAGGCCCAGCCTCTGCAACAGCTCCTTGTGAGAGATGGGTCCATTCACATCACTCTCCTCAGGCCTTGAGGACCCTCCATTTCCCCCCACAGGTGAGACCTAGAGCTGGAAGAAGAAGAGGAGAAAACACCATTTGGCAGGGGCTTCTTATATCCTGGCAACCCAAGGACGGCAGCCTTGCTGTAGTACTGGGGTGGCGGTATTGGGGTCGGATGAGAGGAGGCGCCAGCCTGGTTAAGAATAGTCCTTCCTCCCAAGACACACTGCCCAGAGTGCAGCTACATGTCACCGGGCTAGGGAAGTGGGGGATGTCAAGCCTAGCCAAGCACGTTTCTAAACTCTATCTAGATGGTACTGTATAATGGCACTTTGCTACACAGATCATTCTCATCTTGCTTTTTGGCTCAACATTTGAGTTATATCCAGGTTGGTTACCTGTAACTCTAATTCATTCATCTTCAGAGCCATATAGTATTCCATTTTCAATATATTACATTTGTGATTTCCGTGGATGGATGGAGACCTTAGTTGTTCCAGTTTCTCACTATCCTAAACAGAGATGGTTTCATTGTGTCTCCTGATGCATGCAGCAGTGCACACACCCACAAGTAGAACTGGAGGGTTCTACAGGTTCTGTGCTTCTTCAACCCCACTAGATTTGCCAAATCATGCCCCAGTGCCATTAAACCAACATATACTGCCGCCAGACACAGGAAAATTCCTGTTGTTTCATGCTTATGCCAATATTTCCTATGGTCATGCTACAGGGAAGTACAGGAATCCTCAGTTCTTGTCTGCTTGGAAGAAAGATCTTAGCCAAGAGACACACAGCAAAGGTTAAGTAGCAGACTTTACTGAAGAAAGGTAAAGTACATTCCTAGAGAGGAGTGGGCTGACCTGGCTGGAGAACAGCATCAGGTGAAAAATAGCAGTAGCAGCGTTTATTTAAAGAGACAGTACACTCTGAAAGAACAAGCCAGCACCAGCTTGTGCGGGGGGACCCTCTTTATGAGAATCTTACGTGATTATTCATGAAGGGGCATGAGGGGTGCCACTTACAATCATGTTTTAGGTGGTCCCCTTGGCCATGAATGTTCTGTGGTTGTACATGCCAGCACACACATTGCATGTCTCATTAGCATTTAAAATCTCCACCCAGGGGTGTGTTTTGTTTTTATTATAATGAGCAGAAGGCTACCTTAGGGCACGTTACTGTAGGAGTGCGCATGCTTGTCAGTGGGACCGTTCCTACTATGGTTATCTCTGAGTAGGGCCTCATAAGTCCCCTTTAGGGTCAGAGGAGCCCAACCACAAGGCCAGAAGTAGCCAGTGTAGCCACTGTCTTTTTGCTGTCAGCGGGTGACGCTGACTGTCAATAAACAGAGCTTCCAGGACTTCTTTTCCCAAAGGCTCCCTTGTCTGCTTCTTTCTGGCTACCTGCCTATTCTAACAGACTTGTAAATTTCTTACCAGTTGGATAGGACAAAAGGACATGTCACTGCAGTTTTAGCTGGGTCTCACTGCTGCCTAATGCAGTCAAGCATCTTTCCATACACAGGCTGGCAGGACTGTTATTTCATTATTATTGTCATTAGTTGAAGATGTTGTGAAAAGAGACACAAATAGTCCCAACTTCGCTGAGGCAGTGGTAGTAAAGAAGAGTGAGTGGTATCAGCAGCTTCCATGTATAGGGGCCACTGGAAGGTCTGAATGTCAGTTAAGAAATCAATCATTTGCTCCCCTGGGCCACTAAGCTATAGAGGGTCTAGTCCTTAGGGGACTGGAGTAGGGAGGTCAGAGGAGACGCCAGTCCTGGGTACACACAGCTCCTGTCCAAAGCGAAGTCACCACCAATGAGGACACAGCAGAGGGGGTGCCGAAGGAAGGCTGGGGTGAGGCTGGAAGTGGTGGAAGATGGGATTAAAGGGAGGGGCTGGGGTGAGGCTGGAGTGGGAAGGAAGATGGAGATGAGCCTGGAGGAGGTTAGGCTGAAATGGAGTGAAGGTTGGCTTTGGAGGGTGGGGGTGCATTTAGTACTGAGGGTGGAATTAGAAGGGAAAGTGGGGCTGGGTGGATTAGGTGCTGGTGGCAGGTCTGTGAGGTTGAGGTGAGGCTGGAGGTGGGAGTGATGGTAGAATTTGGGGATGGGACTGGGGCGGGATGGGCTGGAGGTTGGGGGTGGTGTGGTTGGTCATAGGAGGTACTGGGCCTTCAGCACCTCCTTACCCAGTTTTGTTAAGGACGCTTAGATAACTGTTATGTAAATACAGTTTCAAGTTCATGCCCTCACATCCCCTGCCCTAAACTCCAGTCAGGTCGTCTGGAGCTGCCTCCAGAAAGCACATGGTAAGCGACCAGCACAGTCCTGCAGGCTACGGAGAGACAGTGTGGTATAGTGGTTAGGAGCACAGACTCAGGAGCTGCACAAACTCTGGATTCAAAACTCTTTAGAAGTCTAGGTTTCCCCATCTGTAAAACGGAAGTGATAACAATAGAACTCACTTTATAGGATGCATAAGTTAGTGTATTTAAGGTTCTTTGCAGAATGTCTGGGGGCACAGTAAGTGCTTAATAAACACTAGCTGCCAGGTAGTGTTATGGGGAAGGATGCCCCCTAGGCCTCCAGAGGAGGGGTCACGGATCCTCTGGCCCAACAAAGAGCTTTCCCTGATGGCACAAAAATGAAGAGGTGGGTGACAGTGGCTTTCAATACCAGCGGGGAAACTGGACCTTGATGAGCTGATCACCTGCAGATCTTTCTGTTAGGGTAAGTCATTGTCAGTTTCCTGAGTAGAAAGACCTTGCTGGTTGCCAATCATGAGGTCCAGAGTGAGCCTCTAGCTTCTTGAACTTCCTGGAAAATTGGGGTACATTTTGGGTTGACACAATGATAAAGGAGGTAAGGCCTAGGGACCGGGGCTGGTGCTAGGTGGCCTTGCAATAGAAAGGGGAGTCTCATACCACAAAGAAAGGACCCTCCTCCCACGCCTGCAGCCAGAGCCTAGTGCGGCCGCAACCACGCTCCCAATAACCTAGCCCAAATCCTAACTCGTTTGTCATATAAATGTAAAGGATTTCTTGTACAGTGTTAATAATACACCAAATTTTCCACAACAAACTATTGTGTCAATTGAGGGAACACGAGACTTTGTGCTGTCCATAATCTGATTAAGAGGGGTTTTGACTAAGCCTGGGGACCTTCTCAAGGTCTCCTTGAGGCAAGAGGGCAAAGAAGCTGAGGACCCAGAAGACAGGATTGTGCCTGAGAAGGTGGCCTTGGAGCAGATGCCCGAGGAAAGGGTAGAGAGCACCTTGCCCATCGGTAAGGAAAAGGGGCTCCAGGCACAGAAGCACTAATGCAATGGCCCTGAGGCAAATATATCATACCTGGAACGTTCCAGGAACAGCAAGGAGGGCAAGGCACCTGGAGCGGAGGAAGCCGGGGGATCCCTAGATGAGACGGAGGAACTGGCCCATTTCTCCTGGGTCTCGCAGGCAGTCCGTGAGACTTTTATGCGGGGCGAGACAGCGAGGCATGGACGGGTCGTGAGCAGAGGCCTAGCCTGTTCAAAGTCTGGATTTTTTTTTTTTTTTTTTTTTTTTGAGACACAGTCTCGCTCTGGCGTTAGGCTGGAGTGCAGTGGCAAGCAATCTTGGCTCACTGCAACCTCCACCTACCAGATTCAAGCGATTCTCCTGTCTCAGCCTCCCGAGTAGCTGGGGCTACAGACACGCACCACCATGCCCAGCTAATTTTTGTATTTTTAGTAGAAACGGGGTTTCACCATGTTGGCCAGGATGGTCTCGATCTCTTGACTTTGTGATCCGCCCGCCTCAGCCTCCCAAAGTGCTGGGATTACAGGTGTAAGCCACTGCGCTGGGCCCAAGTTCTGGATTTTTACTCCCAGAATGTAAGAAGCAAGGAAGCAGAGACTTTGTTTTGTCCTTGCCATATCCACAGCCCTAGAACAACATCGGACCATTGCTTGACAAGTAAGTGAATGAACGAATGCATAAATTAATGAAATGAATTTCATTTCTGCGTCAATGAATAATTGGGAATCTGACTCCTGCAGGGATCCTTTAGCCCACAGGTATGTGTAAGAACCGCCCTGCTTCTCATCCATCGGGCTCCCACCCGCGCTGTTAGGCTGCGGTGAGCGCCGCGGTCACCAGAGGGCGCGGAGTGGCGGGGCTTCCCGCACGGAGGGCTTTGCGTGAGGCACCGCGTGGGGCGGGGCTGCGGGCCGGCTCCCATCTGCTGGGCCGGGTCGACCAACAAGCGGAACGCGGCAGCGGGGCTGGTGCTGGGGCTGTGCGGCGGCGGCCGGAGCGCTTTGGGAGGTGCACGGGACGAAGATGGCGGCGGAGCGACAGGAGGCGCTGAGGGAGTTCGTGGCAGTGACGGGCGCCGAGGAGGACCGAGCCCGCTTCTTCCTCGAGTCGGCCGGCTGGGACTTGCAGGTAGCGCTGCGAGGCGGGCTGCGTCGGGTGGGCAGGGGGCTGCTAGGAGCGGGCGCCTGGTGCCTTAAGCCCGCTGCGGCCGAAGCGCACAGTCATCCCCGCTCTACCGCGGACGGACCCAGGCCTCATGGTCCCGGGACCGCTTGTCACGCGTCGCCGGCTCGGCTTGGGAGTGGAGGAACGCAGGCCAGCCCCGGCCAGCTCTGCTGTGCCACAGTTTAACTCTGCCTCGCCCGCTTGCGGCGTCAGCTAGACTTCGGGCACTGCAGCAGTCAGCTAGGAGACTGGGCGCCTGGGGGCGTGGCTGCCGCGCCGAGTGCCTGCTGGAGGTCGGGCTGGTCGGAGTGAGCAGCTCTTGGGTGAAGCCCCACTTGGGACTAGACGGCCGCTCATTTCTATTTCCAAAGCCCAGCCCGGGAATTGACCCACACCCGCCTTCCTAATTGCTTGGAGGATACTGGGATGTTGGCGCAAGGTTGGAGCGTCTTCACCTTTCTTAACTTACCTGTAAAATGGGAGTCTCGTGGAAATTACGGTGTCGTTCATTGGCACGTACTAAGTATTCACTAAATACTTGCTAAGAAGACTTAAGCTTCACGAGGCAGGGATTTTTGTACACCTGTGAATTCCCAGTGCCTAGAACAATGCCTGGCACATAATAAGCATTCGGTAAATAACTGTAGAAAGAGTTGCGTAAATATTCTTGGCCAGCGTCTTAGGTAGATGATGACAGTGATGACTGATATTTATTGAGTACCTGCCATGAGCCAGGCGCTGTTCTAACTGCTTTATATGTCTTTTGTCATTTAACCTTCGCGTTTTGAAGCTGAGGTTACAGAAGTTAACTTGCTCAAGGCCTCACTAGCTACTAGTCAGAAAAGGTAGCATTGGAACTCAGTTCTCTCTGATTCCAAGCAGACAGAGCCCAAGCTCTAAACCACCATGTGCCAAGCACTTTACATAATATGATTCGTTTAATCCTAGCAAGACTATGAGGTAAAGGATAGACCCATTTTATGGATGAGGCATTGGAAGCTCAGAAGGCAAGGAATTTGCTCAAGGTCACACAGCCAGTGAGTAGTGGAGTTGGGATTTGAATTGGGTCTGCTGCGTAAACTGTTTCCCAAACATAAGTTTGCTCAACAAACGTAAACTGCTTCCCAAACCTAAGAATTAGGCAAAGTAGTTTGCTCAAACATAAATTGCTTCCCAAACATAAGAATTAGGCAAAGCATCACACCTGTACAGACACAGTGGGACGCCCCTGTGCTGGGCAAAAATTTTTTTTAAAAAAGTTTCTACCTGAAAGACCTAAAAGCACACAGTGTTGTAGTCAACAGGTCTTCTGTTCCATTCCCCTCACAGTGCTCACAGTTTAGTGGGGAAACAGGGTCATGCATGTGACTTGCCTGGCAGGAACAGGACTTGAATGTAGGCTCCCTGAGAATGCCAGTTCAGTGCATATCCTGAGACAGCACACTGCCTCCCAACAGATTGGTTTTATCCCATGACAGCTCATTTCCTCCTGTAAAGATGGGGACTCTGAGGGCAGGAGCCATGTCTATTTCATCTCTGTGACCTCAGTGCTTTCTTACGTGTTTGTGCAAAGCAAGTGATTAGTAAATGCCTGTCTGTTGAGTTGGTGAGATGTCACAAATGACCAAAGGACTCCCATATTCCTTCTGTATGTATAGAACTAAGTTCCGAGTGTGCATAAATCTTGATTATCTCATCCAGTGTGCAGGTTGGTGAGACATGTACCCCCATTTCACAAATTAGGAAACAACTTGAAAAAAAGGAAAAGTAGCAACCTGGACTGACTCCACAGTTCCTGACTCCTGGCTATAATAGAGGCGCTTAAGAGTGAGGGCTTGAGCACACTGTCTGGCATCAAGCCTGGCTCCACTCTTTACCATCTGTGTAAACTTGGACAATTTTTTTAACTTCTCAGTGCTCTGTATCAACTTTAAAATGAAATGGTAATGGTACTAATATCATAGAGTTCTGTGAGGATTAAACAAACTAATGTATGTAGAATGCTCAGAACAACCTGGCATATAAATGCTCACTAAACATGTGCTACTTTTACTAGATCACATTTCTAAATAAAATGAGAATGAGGAGTGTCTTCCACCCCAGCCATTCTTATTGCCTTCTTTTCATCTTAGTGGGTGGAATTTGTTTCAGGTGACTTGAAGACTCACAGTTGAGCTGTTAACCTTCGAATCTAATTTTCTTTGGCCCAGCACTTAACAAAGCTGCCTTGTAAGTGTTGGTCATGTCTGTATTCCTTTGTGCTCAAAGGAGATATGTGTTAGGTGAAGGCCTGTTTAAGGGTCCCAAGGTACTACCTCTCTGTTTCAGATCGCACTAGCGAGCTTTTATGAGGACGGAGGGGATGAAGACATTGTGACCATTTCGCAGGCAACCCCCAGTTCAGTGTCCAGAGGCACAGCCCCCAGGTAAGGGCCAACTTCAATTATTGCTACATGAGTGTTTCCAGCAGTGAAGAGGAGCTATTTTCTGACCAGAGGGTTCAGGCCTGAGTGTGTGGACCAGGTCTGAATGAGAAGGTTAGACTGAGTGATGGGTAGTAATTCCCAGCAAGCCTCAGTCATTTCCTGTACAGAGATGTGTGACTTTTACCTGAGTGTGGTTTATGGTTCAATCCTGGGGAAAACCAAAAACCTACTTTTAAGACTTTTGAGGGTCTTTTACCTATGTAGTATGAGGAACAATCACTCCAACTCTAAAGTTTTTAAGTAAAAGCGAAAAAAATTCCTTTCAAGGGTACTATAGATGTGAAAGATTTGGCCAAATGACTTTAGGAAGGCATAAAGTCTACATATGTTTGATATTTTAGACTGCCCATTACCTTATTAAGAAATCTTTTACAAAATACACCTGTGTAACTCACCCTTTCCCAAGTTGATTAAGGAGATGTTGTCTTACTAGATAAAACAGTGTTAACCTTTGCAATCCCATTTGCATCCCCTGTAGCAGCCTCCCTGGCTCCCACAACAGATCACTCCTGTGCTCTGCAGAGTGAAACAATGCTGGTCTTCCAGGAGACAAGCAGGGGTGCTTACTGTAAAGCTGTCTGAACCATGTCCCCCACCCCACCCCCAGCTTTAACCAGATTGCGTCTACTCTCTGGTATATATTTTAGCCAGGAAATTCTATTTGGGTTTGAATTCAACCCCAGGATATAAATAATAGTGTTTCTTTGCCATGAAGTGGTAAATTATGTTTCTCTCTAAAGGCAACTGAGGTTTAAGATATATTTCCTCCCTTTGAAGA
>CAUYLG010053254.1:0-64264 GCA_963573385.1 Cacajao melanocephalus | reverse complement strand
TCCATTCTCGTTAGCATTTCGTTAAATCTTCTTTCAAGGTTCTTAGTTTCTTTGCATTGGGTTAGTACATGTTCTTTTAGCTCACAGAAGTTTCTTATTATCTACCTTCTGAAGCCTGATTCTGTCAGTTCATCGCACTCATTCTCCGTCAGGCCTTGTTCCCTTGCTGATAAGGAGCCACGATCCCCTGTAGGAGGAGAGGCATTCTGATTTCGGGTGTTCTCAGCATTTTTGCACTGGTTTCTTCCCATGTCTGTGGATTTATCTTTGTAATTGCCGACTTTCAGATTGGGTCTGAGTGGATGTCCAGCTTGTTGGTAATGAAGTTTTTTCTGTTTCTTAGTTTTCCTTCGGCAGACGCCCCTTCCCCACAGAGCTAGGCCTTCCCCGGTTCAGCTGTGCTTACTGTGAAACTCTCAGTCCTCAGCGCTTCCAATTGCTGTTCTCCTTGTGGAGATGGGACCAGCCGAGCCCGACTCAAAGGGCACCCAGTCCCAAATACTCTGCACTGAGAAGCACCGCGCTGGTAACCCATGTGGCTCCTCCGCTGGGTATCTCCCAGTTTGTGGGCAACAGAAATTCGTCTGAAATTGTGGCGTCCACTCGCTCTCTGCGCTTTCACTGGGAGCTACAATCCTGAGCTGCTGCTAAACGGCCATCTTGGATCTCTCTGCATGTACATTTTTG
The DNA here is from genome assembly GCA_963573385.1 of Cacajao melanocephalus. NCBI lineage: Eukaryota > Metazoa > Chordata > Mammalia > Primates > Pitheciidae > Cacajao > Cacajao melanocephalus. The sequence continues at coordinate 63,577 of CAUYLG010053254.1, read as the reverse complement.
ATAGGGAAATACTGGTGTAGCTTTCTTGAGCTTTCAGGTGGTTCTGACATCCAGAAAAGGTAGTAATTTATTTATCCTTGCCGTTGTTTTATAGGTGAGAAAACTGAGGCTAGGGAGGTAAAGTGACTTTGCTAAGGTCATGGAAAAACTAGTGGTAACTTTTGTAAACCTGGAGTTATTTCTTTTATTCCCATTTTTGGTGCCATGAAATAGATGAGAAGAAGACTGAAACAAAGGTTAGATTACTTCCCTGCATTCCAAACCAGGCAGTTAACTGAGATGGTTTGGAAATGAGAGTAATATGACTTAAGACTTTTGCTCTAACTTATTGATATCTACATTTTCCTGTCTTTCACTTTAAAATGTATAAGGGATATGGTTTTAGAATCTCTAAGGATGTTTGAATTTTTCTTTAAGCCTTGAAGACTTTGATGTGGAGGAAGAAGATGAAGAAGCCCTAATAGAACAGAGAAGAATCCAAAGGCAAGCAATTGTTCAGGTATGTGATTTTAATGAAAAATAATCATCATTGTAGTAAAATATTTTTTTGCTTTAGCAAAAAAGTGACATTAATAACAGTTGATCGAGTCCTTAGAAAAGGAGAGCATATATAAGGTTATCTTCATGAGATTTGAAAAAATGATCATTTTTTTAGTTACTGAAACTGAATTGGTTGCTCTTTGTTGGTTATACATAGAATTCTGGTTGTTTATAACATATCTGATATAAACCTCTTCCGTAAGACATGAGAATTTGAAGTTTGCTTTCTTTTTAAGTTAATGAACACATATGAGTATAGAATAAACTGGAGGAATTTCATTTAGCAAAAAATTATAAATGTTACTATGTGAATAAAATAGTATCTTAATGGCAAGTTTTGTAATGTGAATGTGATGATTTAAATGAAACATTAGAAAAATAATTTTAAGACTAGAGCCAGATGATGAAGAAGATTGGGTAGGGAAAGAATATTGTATAAAAATCTTGATAGAGTCATTTAATTATAAGGTTTGGTGACTTGGAAAGTTGTCAGCTCTTCCTTAGTCAGAAGACAAGGAGAAAACAGCTGTGGCAGTTTACCTAAACACACATAGCAAACCATAAATCAGGTAACGGTATGCCACATTGGCGTGAAGGACAGAACTTGTATCACCAGAAAGGAAGTAGGGCAAAACTAATTCCGAGGGGAAGCTTATTTTTCTGGGACACTGGTAAAATTGTTGTTAATAAACTGATAATCAGGCCAGGTGCAGTAGCTCACACCTGTAATCCCAGCACTTTGGGAGGCCAAAGTGGGCGGATTACCTGAAGCCGGGAATTCTAGAGCAGCCTGACCGACATGGAGAAACCTTTTCTCTACTAGAAATACAAAATTAGCCGGGCATGGTGACACATGCCTATAATCCCAGCTACTCAGTAGAGTGAGGCAGGAGAATCACTTGAACCGGAGAGGTGGAGTTTGTGGTGAGCCGAGATCACACCGTTGCACTCTAGCCTGGGCAACAAGAGTGAAACTCTGTCTCAAAATAAATAAACAAACAAACTGATATCCCCGAAGATATGGATGAATCTTTTTTTGTTCTTGCCCGCATCCACAGTCCCTTACCTCCAGTCCTTGGGGGCCAGATATGCTTCGGAACTCAGACATTTTTGAGTTTTAGAAAGGTGATATGGTGCATCTATTATATAATTTTGTGCCATCAGTGGGGTCTGCCTCAGGCTCCATCATCAGACACGCTGACATTTCTGCAGTGAGGCATGCTGTAATAGTTACACCGGGGAGAAAAGAAGACAATACATGCCATCTCATCTGATCGGGTCAAATGTTGCCACCTGATGAGTAAACACCAAACAAAGAAAAACTTTTTTAGATTTTTGTGAATTTAGAAGTTACATAAGGGATTATGGATCTGATTGAACCAAAGTATAAATACCTTTTTTTTTTTTTTTTTATGTTATTCCATACTTTCTCTTAACTTTTCGTTGTAGCAACTCTTAGCAAATTAGTGTATTTGGATAGCATCCGACTTTTTGAAAGCATTCTTTTCTGTATTGTTATTGCAGAAATATAAATATCTTGCTGAAGATAGCAATATGTCTGTGCCATCTGAACCAAGCAGCCCCCAGAGCAGTACGAGAACACGATCACCTTCTCCAGATGACATTCTGGAGCGAGTAGCTGCTGATGTTAAAGAGTATGAACGGGAAAATGTTGATACATTTGAAGCCTCAGTGAAAGCCAAGCATAATCTAATGACAGTTGAACAGAATAATGGTGAGTGAGATATATTTTTGTCCTGGCGACACTGTTTCTCTGAAATTTTAGCTCTGTAACTTTATAATAAGAGACCTTATTTGGAACGGGATTGGGGAAAAGAAAAAGGGATAAACATGTTGCTTCTGCTAAATATTGCAGTAATATATTAAATATGATTTTATGGATATTCTCTATAAATGTATTTTTATTTACATATCCTGAATAGTATACTAAATTCCCACATAATTCGTTGCCTTTTGTTTTGCTTGCTGTTTTAAAGCAAATCCAATTTTGATTTTATTTCACCTGTAAATACTTGTTTGTAACTCTATCAGATAAGAACATTAATGTTTAAAAACATTAAATAAAAGACGAGGTTTCCGCTTTTTGGTTACCCCAAAAGATAGTTTGTACAGGAAAGGCAGGGTAAACACATGTTTATTATTTTCTTTATTTACCAATTTTTAGACTAGAATAGAATTGGTACCCTAGCAACCTCCAGAGATAACTAATGAGAATTTGACTGTTTTGTTAGGTGTTCATCATTTGGTGTCACTGTGTACTTGATGTGTTTCTATCCAGTGCTGTTATTTTTCTTTCTGAAGCTCAGATTGGTCTAACTGGGCTGGAGAAAGAGCCCCTTTAGTTGATGTCTCATGCCCTTTTGGCCCAGCCCTTTAGTATTGAATATAGCTTTCTTACTTTCTAGAACAGGAGCCAGCAAACTTTTTGTCTAAGAGATTAAGTAGTAAATAGTTGAGCCTTTAGTAATTTTATTGGCCTTTTCCCTCTATAGTTCCATGTAGGTTGGAGGGCAGAACCTGCTACAGACAGTACACTGATGAATGAAGATGGCTACGTTCCAAAAAAAAAACTTGGACACTGAAATTTGAATTTCATCTAATTTTCACTTGCCACAAAGTGTTCTATTTTTTTTTTTCCCATGAACACTTACAAATGTAAAAATAGGCCATACAGAAAGAAGCAGCCAACTAGATTTGGCCCGCAGTCTGTATACAGTTTGCTGATTCCTGTTCTAGCAAGATGTCATAGATTTATCTTGTTCATGTCCTGTGCAGAGGAGAATCAGCTATTTCTCCAAGGATCCCTGGTTTCATTTAATAGGAAATGCCATTTAGACATCACAGGACACATATTAGTGTCTGTTATTTCTGGGCCTTCTCACTGGACAAAGTTAGGAAGCAGGTACTCTTTTGGAAAGGAGGAGTTTACACAGATGTTACCAATTCAAAATTGAGGTTACAGGGGTTTATTAATTTAAGATTTTGTATTTTTTTCTCTTCTCTTACAGTGAAAAATTTAGCTCTTAATAACATGATTACCGGCAGGTTATTTTGAAACTTTTGTACACATAAGACAGTATGATTATTGTTACTAAGTGTACCAAATGTGCCTTAAGATTTCAGTGGTTCTTTTTGTTGTTAGGATACATTCTAAGGTGTATAGGCACAATTCTCTGTCTAACATCATTTGAAGTAATTCTCTGTGTGGTATACCACAAATTTGATAGGTTTAGATTTATGTTCATTTGCTTTTGATTTTTAAGAATCGTCTTTTTTTCCTTAATACATTTGTCTTTCATGTATGTGCATATATGTTGTATCCTGCCTACACACACAAAAGCAAACTGTGCATACCTTGGTCAATATGCTTTTCCTCACTCCTTTTTATAGGCTGTGCCATAGTTTATTCAGTCAGACTTCTGATGATATTTGAATTGTGTCCAGTTTTTGGCTGTTCATTGGGTACTGATTATAATGGCATTGTGCATTAAGTCATTCTTAGTCATTCTTTAATTCTTGGCCTCTGTGTTTTAGGATAGTTCCCTAGAAGTAGGATTGCTGGGTCAGAAGGGAGTGAATATATAATTTTGCTATATATTGCCAAATTTCTCTCTTTTATAAGGGTTATACCATTTTGCCATCCTTCTAAGTGCATGTTTATCCAGAGCCTTGTTAACAGAATATTATTGTACTTTTGGGTTTTTAGCTAGTATCAGAAATTGTTACCTCATTGTAGTTTTAATTTGCATTTCCTTAATGTAAGTGATAATGAACATGAGTTCATATGGGTAAAGCTGGATTTTTTTTATAGAAACTCCTTTTGTCTGTTTTTAGTTCTTTATGGGATTATTGGACTTTTTAAGGGAAAGATACATAGAGATGTGTATCTATAGTGGAAATATTAGTTAATCTTTTGAGATTTTTAAGGTGCAAATAACATTTTTTAAAGGTGAACTTTTATTTTAACATAAAGTCATCGTTTAGCTATTAGCTTATTCATTTAAACTAAGAGTAGTAAAAGTTAACATTAGGTCTTTCAGCTTTTTTTTTTTTTTGAGCTAGAGTCTCACTCTGTCACCCAGGCTAGATAGAGTACAGTGGTGTGATCTTGGCTCACGGTAGCCTCTGCCTCGAGTTTCAGCAAGTCTTCTGTGCCAGCCTCCCAAGTAGCTGGAATTACAGGCACCTGCCACCATGCCTGACTAATTTTTGTATTTTTAGTAGAGACAGGGTTTTGCCTTGTTGGCCAGGCTGGTCTCGAACTCCTGACCCTCAGGTATTCCACCCACCTCAGCCTCCCAAAGTGCTGGGATTACAAGCGTGAGCCACCACGCCCACCCAGTCTTTAAACTTTCTGAAAGAAATGCATTCTGTTACTAAAGGTGAATAGCTTTATGTATCTTAAATGTTAATAAAGTGATTCTAAAGCGATTACTACCGGGAAACTGATGTGCAAGAGGGCAAAAAAGTTTGAATTACTATGAGTGAGTTTCCATTCCTTAGTTTGTGTTTTAAATTGTCTCTTTCCTTTTCAAACATTAATGCTAATTTCCTTTAAGGTTCATCTCAAAAGAAGTTGTTGGCACCTGATATGTTTACAGAATCTGATGATATGTTTGCTGCATATTTTGATGTAAGTAATTTTAAATTATTTAATTTTAAATAATTTTTTCTGTTAAACAGGAAAAAATATATATGGGTGTGTGTATATACACATAGAGAAAGAAGGATAAAGCAAATGTAATAAATATTTTGAACAGTGTAGGTGAAAGGTATATGAAAACTCTACTCGTTTTGCATCTTCTGAAATTAATGTCAAAAATTTTAAGACAAGTATGGCAGAACAGTTTGAGAGCTTTATAAAAGTCAAACACCAAATGACTCAAACATGTTGTTGTTTGTACAGTGTTGCATATTTAAATACATTCACATACATGTGGTAGTTAAGTGAGATAAGGAGATGCCAATATTTTCTAGGCCTTTATTAGAATAGACTCTGCCTTGGGGCCTCTCTATTGCATTAAAAGGTTGTTGAGAACTGAAAGATTTGGCGTTTAATAGAACTTACTGAAGAATTGGAAATGTTATAAGGAGTAGATTAAGAAATTTTGGTGATTTAGCCATTTTATTTCATAAATTTTTATCTATGCCTTATGTTGGAAAAGTCTTAAACTATAAACACGGTCAAACATAGGGACATTTTCAATATAAGTTTCAAAGGACATGAGAAATATGAAGCCTTCATAAGAGAAGGTAGGGAAAATAAACATAAAGGAAAGTAAAAATGGGATAAGAGAAATAGTCATATATATGTATGCACACACACACACACACACACACACACAGCAACAGGAACACCAACATATGGATGAAGTAGGAGAGGATGAGGTGAGCACTGAGCCAATTATGGTGTCAGTAGTCATTTGCTTGGTTCATATTGAAGGATCTTCTGGGTATCACGGAGAGTAGGGTCCAATAAAGAATCTTCAGAAGTACCACGTATTCTTATTTTTCAATTATCCGCATAGTTTCTTTTTTTTTATTTTTTTTAAAAAGACGGGGTTTCACTGTGTTGATCAGGCTGGTCTTGAACTCCCGACCTCAGGTGATCCACCGACCTTGGCCTCCAAAGTGCTTGGATTACAGGCATGAGCCACCATGCCCGGCCCTCAATTATCCACAGTTTCAACTAGTGCAGCCAGTGACTGTTACTACATTTAATGCATGTATGGGAAAAACACAAATGCTATAACAGCTATAGAAAATTGTATCTGAGGCCAGGTGCGGTGGCTCACGCCTGTAATCCCAGCACTTTGGGAGGCCGAGTCAGGCGGATCACGAGGTCAAGACATCGAGACCATCCTGGCTAACACGTTGAAACCCTGTCTCTAAAAAAAAGAGAAAATTGTATCTGGTTTTGAATTATTTTCTCTTTTATTTTGAGATAGGGTCTCGCTCTGTCCCAGACTAAAGTACGGAGTGCGGTAGCAAGATCATGGCTCACTGCATGCAGCCTTGAACTCCGGGCTCAGTCGATCTTTCTGCTTCAGCCTACCAAGTAGCTGGGACTACAGACATGAGCCACTACACCTGGCTTTTTTTTTTTTTTTTTTTTTTTTAAGTAGAGAAGAGGTGTCACTGTGTTACCCAGTCGGACAGTTTTTTTGTTTTGTTTGTTTTTCTTGAGTGTCATTTTGAATCAAGAGACTTAGGTTTTATGTCGCAGCTAGGTTGGATTTACAGAAGTGATTGTAAGAGCTTACTTAATTTGGAATAAATGCTTTTATTAAATTATATCTGGGGTTACCCTTTGCAAGCCTCTGCCTCCCAGGTTCAAGCAGTTCTCCTGCCTCAGCCGCCTAAGTAGCTAAGATTATAGGTGCCCGTCACCCGCGCCCAGCTAATTTTTGTATTTTATGGGGTTTCATCATTTTGGCCAGGCTGGTCTCAAACTCCTGACCTCATGATCCACCCACCTCCACCTCCAGAAGTGCTGGGATTACAGGTATGAGCCACTGCTCCTGGCCTACCCTTTGTGTTCTAAAGGAAGTGCTTTAAATGTCTGACAAGTGGATAAACTGTTCATGTTGCCTCTTTAATTTCAGAGTGCCCGTCTTCGGGCCGCTGGCATTGGAAAAGATTTCAAAGAGAATCCCAACCTCAGAGATAACTGGACTGATGCAGAAGGCTATTATCGTAAGTTCACATTTTATATTAACTTTAGAGTTCATTCTAACACCTTGCAAAAGCATGCTGATTGATGCAATCACACATTATTGGAGAACTCTGAAAAATCACATCACAGTGCCATTGCTTAAAAAGTGTGGCACACCCAACAGCTGCACGAACTCGTGTATTCTATAAGCAGCCCAGAAACATCACAAACTGAGGTGAGGTAAAGTCTTAAAGTACAACTTAAATCTGCTCAAAGTTATTTTCAGCCATGAGATAATCCTCCAGAAGGAAGGGGTACGTCACTTACTCATCTTGATCTGAAACCGTGAAAAACGACAAACGGGAAACTTTGGATGCCAGTCATGCAGTATTTGTCGTGCAAGACTACAGTAGGGAAAACTCCAGTGAGCAGATTTCTTCCCTACTCAGTGTTAAAATTGTAGGCAGTTGATAGGACAACAGGAACTCTTCTAGTGATCTGAAGTGGGCATGCAGCTTCCGACCACACTCTGATAGAGTGAGTCAGTGGAGACATGACTTTGATTCTTCATTGTGTCTAGGAAACCAAATAGTAGAGATCTAACACAATTTTTAAGTGACTGCACTGTATTTCCTACTTTCTGATTCTGTTTATTATAGTCTGAATTCTAATTTTTTAATTTGCTTTTTTAGGTGTGAACATAGGTGAAGTCCTAGATAAACGTTACAATGTGTATGGCTACACTGGGCAAGGTGTATTCAGTAATGTTGTAAGAGCCAGAGATAATGCAAGAGCCAACCAAGAAGTGGCTGTAAAGATCATCAGAAACAATGAGCTCATGTAAGTTCCGAAGATGTGTGATGAAACCTTCAACAATACAGATATTTAGAGATGAACTTTTTTTTTGTTTTCTTTTCTTTTTTCTTTTCTTTTTTTTTTTTTGAGATGGAGTCTCGATTTGTCACCCCAGCCCTCCCGGGTTTAAGTGTGACTCTCCTGCCTCAGCCTCCCGAGTAGCTGGGACTGTAGGCACGTGCCACCATGCCCAGCTAATTTTTGTGCTTTTAGTAGTGATGGGGTTTCACCGTATTGGTCAGGCTGGTCTCGAACTCTCGGCCTCCCAAAGTGCTGGGATTATAGGTGTGAGCCACCGTGCCTGGCCTTAAACTATTTTTTTAAAGTGTGATACATGATACAATGTGTAAAACAAGTATTGCAATTATAAAGTAACGGAAACAGTTGTTTTTGACTGGATTTTAAAATTATAGCCATATGTTATATGTATGTACTAGATAACAACTTAAACTCCTTCCTTCTATTGCCTATCTTATACGATCCTTTTGCTTTATCTTAAAACGAGTTGAGAAATGAAAAAAATCATATTGATTAGCTGTCACTATGGTGACTTGCAAAAAAGTGAAAATTTATTTATCAGAGGGATGAGAATCTGTCTTTTTATTTATTTTATTTTTTTTTTTTAGACATGGAGTCTTGCTCTGTCGCCCAGGCTGGGGTGCAGTGGCCTGATCTTGGCTCATTGCAACTTCTGTCTCCCGGGTTCAAGTGATTCTCCTGCCTTAGCCTCTGGAGTAGCTGGGATTACAGACGCTCACCATTGTGCCCGGCTAGAATCTGTCTTTTTTATTATTATTATTATTTATTGCTGTTTTCCTCCAATAGAATAGTTAATTACCATACTCTTTTAATACCACACACTGAGCTGGTATTAAAATCAACTTAATGTTTTTGAAGTGAAATAAGTGTTGTTTAGATTGCCGTAGGCTTAGGAAGGGCCTTGTTTTGATGGGAAGCCCCAACTTCCGTATTTATTAGCTGCTCACTATAAAATGTAGCTTATTGACAAATTATAACCAGAATTTCCTCAGATAACCAAATGTTAAAATTTGATAAGGCATCCATTACTACTTTTTTTTTTATGCAGTTTTGTTCTGTCACCCTGCCTGGAGTGCAGTGGTGTGATCTCGGCTCACTGCAACCTCTGCCTCCTGGGTTCAAGCCATTCTCCTGCTTCAGCCTCCTGAGTAGCTGGGATTACAGGCGCCTGCCACCACGCCTGGCTAACTTTTGTATTTTTAGTAGAGATGAGGTTTCACCATGTTGGCCAGGCTGGTCTTGAACTCCTGACCTCAAGTGATCCACCCTCCTCAGCCTCCCAAAGTGCTGGGATTACAGGCATGAGCCACTGCACCCAGCCTGTTTTGAAATAGAATTTACAAGATTGATTTTCCTTTAGGCAAAATCAAAATTTTTTAAAAATCAAAATAAAGGTGGGTTTGTTCCTCAGTGTTTCTGTTTTGTGCATTGATTATTTCGGAAATTTATGATAATGATAATTGACTAAATATAAAGTATGTGAATGATAAATAGAGACATTATTTCTCAGTAGATTTATTAGTACTTACAAATATAGACTCCTCCCACACATCACCTGATCATCAGACTGGGACTAGCAAATATATATCTCCTCAATTCTGTATATATCCAACTTTATATTTTATTTTAGGCAAAAGACTGGTTTAAAAGAACTAGAGTTCTTGAAGAAACTTAATGATGCTGATCCTGATGACAAATTTCATTGTCTGCGACTCTTCAGGCATTTCTATCACAAACAGCATCTTTGTCTCGTATTCGAGCCTCTCAGGTACAATTTCAAAACCTATGCATTAAACTGAAAATTTAACTTCATCTTTACCACCTCATTTTGGATAAATGCTGTGACAGATTTTCTGGGTGTTTGATTTGTTTTTTCCACACAGCTATGGTTTTTGTTCTTTAACTTTTTGTTAACAGCTAGTAATTTTTTTTTTTTTTTTTTTTTTTTTTTGGTGAGAGTCTCACTCTTGCTCAGCCTGGAGTACAGTGGCACAATCTTGGCTCACTGCAACCTCTGCTTCCTGGGTTCAAGTGATTCTCGTGCCTCAGCCACCCAAATAGCTGGGATTACAGGTGCACACCACTATACCTGGGTAATTTTTGTAGTTTTAGTAGAGACAGGGTTTTATCTTCTTGGCCAGGCTGGTCTTGAAATCCTCACCTCAATTTATCTGCCCACCTTGGCCTCCCAGACTATTGGGGTTACAAGTGTGAGCCACTGTGCTCACAGTCTCTTGACTCATGAGTCTACAAACGTTAGTTGACTATAACGTTACCAGGCAGGACTCTCATGGAGCCCATAGGTCAACAGAGAGAGTGTCTTAAAATTAAGTACCTCAAGGAAGGGATTTTTATCTTTAACAGCATGGCTTTGTTGTGTTTTCAAATGTGAATCCATTCTAAAATTGAAATGGGAGTTTTACCTTGCATATCTTTCTTCCTACTTATTTAGAAAATTGCATTTATTGGGAAATTGTATTATATGCATACAATCTGATATGTTCTCATTCCAGTATAAAATAATTTGTCAGAAGTGGGGGTGGGTTCTTAAATATTTTTATTGTTTGTGTTTTCCAATTGATTTTACTTTATGCTTGCAAATATTTTTGCCATTTTTTATTTCCATACTGCATTTTAACTCCTATTTTGTTTTTTTTGTTTTTGCTTTTTCTCCTAAAAGTATGAACTTAAGAGAAGTATTAAAAAAATATGGTAAAGATGTTGGTCTTCACATTAAAGCTGTAAGATCCTATAGTCAGCAGTTGTTCCTGGCATTGAAACTCCTTAAAAGATGCAATATTCTACATGCAGATATCAAGCCAGACAATATCCTGGTAAGTCAAACAACCAGGCTCCCCTGTATATCTTGTACTTTATTTCACTTCTTACTAGCAATCTGATTATTACTATGAGAAATGACATCTTAGAAACATAGGTCAGTATATTAATAACCTATTTCAAATGACTTATAATTCTTACCTTTGTTGGAAATTAGTCAGTGAAATTTTATTGACAAGTATGAAGAAAAAGGAAATGTGCCATTGTCCCTTTTTTTCTCTCTCTCTTTTGATTGATGCATTTAAGGTATGCATAAATCCTGGAATGCTTTAATGTAGTTATAATGGGTTTCTTCTGTTATCTTAAAAAAAAAAAAAAAAAAGCTGCCCAGGTTGCTGTTTTGAAATAAGGAGTGTTTGTACTTTTTTGTTTGCTAATTTTATAGCTCCCTAACTCCTAATGGAGTTAGGAAAATTTAAAAGAATTACCTGCTTTTAAGCTGATATACAGAGTTGAGCCTAAAATATGCCTAGTAGTAACTTTTCTGTTTGCTAATTTTATAGCTCCCTAACTCTTAATGGAGTTAGGAAAAGAGAATTACCTGCTCTTAAGCTGATGTACAGAGTTGAGCCTAAAATGTGCCTAGTAGTAACTCTTTCCTTCTTTGTTCTTTATTGCTTTAGAAGCTGTGGCTTCTGGGAGCCCAAACATAGTAAAGCTCAGTTGTGGTTAGGTATTGTATTGAAAGGCATCACTGTTCAAGTTTTTTTATTCTTTTTTTTTTTTTTTTTTAACTCTTTAGTTCATGGGTACATGTGCAGGCTTGTTACATACGTAAACTTTTGTCATGGAAGGTTTGTTGTATAGATTATTTTCATCGTCAGGTATTAAGCCTACTACCCATCAGTTATTTTTCCTGATCCTCTCCCTTCTGTCACCCTCCAGCCTCTGATGGACCCCATTGTGTATTGTTCCCCTCTGTGTCCATGTGTTCTCACATTTTGAAGTCTTAATCCTCTTCAACTAATGAATTCTGGTGGTTAACATGCAGATTTCACAATGTTGTATGTGTTTTTGAAATACGTACATAGTATCATAGTGATCTGATCAAGGCACACACGAACTCTTCCCTGGACCCATTTCTTCACCCTATTCTGTAGCTTTCAGTTTGGGGCGTGTTCACAACTTGGGGAATTCTAGCTTATCTGCTGGTAACAGCCTGCATTTCATTTTTTTAAAATGGGTTTCCTTTATCAACTCTCCTACAGTTGATACCAAGGAGAGATCCTTAAGACTAAAAGCTAAGCATATAAGGTGTCCTTTATTGGAAACTGTTTGAGCTATAACAAAGTAAATACTTTTTTCTTTCTTTCTTTTTTGAGGCAAGGTCTTGTTCTGTCACCCAGGCTAGAGTGCAGTGGTGCCATATGGCTCACTGTAACCTCGAACTCCTAGGCTCAAGCAGTTCTCCTGCCTCAGCCTCCCCAGTAGCTGGGACTACCTACAGGCACATGCCACTGTGATACTTAATTTTTAAATTTTTTTTTAGAGATAAGGTCTTGCTATTGTCCTGGCTGCTCTCAAATTCCTGGGCTCAAGCAGTCCTCCTGTACCCTCCCAAAGTGCTGAGATTATAGGTGTGAGCTACCATGCTTGGCCAAAATAAATTGTTTAAACAATGGTGATTGAATTAAAGGACTTCTTAGTTTAAGGACTTCTTATCAGTAACTAAGCTCTTTCATTCATATTTCTCTTTTTCTTTTTTGTTAATATATTAAAATATTTCCTTCCAGACAACCACATTAGTAATGAGATACATTCCATTTTTTTGTTTAGTTTGAATTATTACTATATATCTAATGTAACTTGGAGTTGAGTAATTACATTGAAATGGTAGGTACATTAAAAATGAATTGTAAATTTGTGTGGCCAATTTCATGGTTTATTTTTACCTCAATTTTTTGCTTTTTAGTTGTGAAATACATGGTTCATAAGAATATATAAAATGTTCAATTTAAAAGGTCATTTACAGTGAGCACCTTTGTAACCATTGTGGAGGTTAAAGAATAACACATTTACCAGTGTCATAGAAGAAGCTCTTGGTTTTAAAGCATACTGCTAAACTAGTGTAGGTTCTTACATACATTTCAGAAATGTTTTCCCTTCTTCCTGGGAAAGGAAAAAATAGACCTCAGTGACATGGAGCTGATTTTTGTTAAGGAAACTCCAAAGCCTTCAGCTCGTGATTCCTGGTATCAGTGCGCTTAAGTACCACATTCCCCATGACAGGAGTAGAAGTTGTGTAGCAAACTTAAGTGCATATGAGTATGGATACCCTGCTGTTATTTAAGGCAGTATAGCCAGCCCAGGAGTTCCACGGATAGATTCTAAGTTTAAAATGGTTCTGAGGTTTTCTGTGGGTATTGAAACTGCTTAAGTAGCTGAACTTCAGCTTATACTTTTAAGCCAGGCACAGTGGCTCACACCTGTAATCCCAGCACTTTGGGAAGTGGAGGAGGGAGTGGATCACAAGGTCAGGAGTTTGAGACCAGCCTGGCCAACATGGTGAAACCCCATCTCTACTAAAAAGACAAAACTTAGCTGGGCACAGTGGCACGCTGAGTGCTCGGGAGGCTGAGGCAGGAGAATCGCTTGAACCCAGGAGGCGGAGGTTGCAGTGAGCCAAGATCGTGCCATTGCACTCCAGCCTGGGTGACAAAGTGAGACTCCATTACAAAAAAAAAAAAAAAAAAAAAGTTTTAAAGAACTTTTCTATTTTAAGATAATTATGTTTCTGATTTCCAAGATGAAGAGAATGGTAATCAATGTGGAAGTTAAAAATAATCATTTCTGTTACTATTAATAGCTTAATTCCGGATATCATTTATAACAGTCCAATCTCCCCACTGAGACTGCCTAAGGCTATTTAAAATGTTATGTTGCTTTGGGGTGGGAGCAGTAGGCCAAGTTCAAGTTCCAACTCGGTATTTGTGTGTGTCTCTTTTGAAGGGGGGAAGGGACTCTGGAATATGAATTATCTTCACTTGTTAATCCTGAACATGCTTCTGACTCATGAGTGGCAGCAGTCATGGGAGCAACTCCAGCCTTTCTCAGCAGATGTCACTATTACTGTGTATGTTGAAGTATTTACAAAGGAAAAAAGAAACAAATGACTAATACAGAGTTCATGTTTATCAGTTTTGCCAGATATATTTAACATTTTCTTGACTAATACCTTTATATTGAAGGGATTTAATATTTTTTAGACTTGAAGCGATTGCAAAATTTAGGATGATATAGCAAGCTTCGGATGAAGAATGTTTTGTTTTTGTTTAAGTTTAATCTGAATCACCCTTCTGCTTTCATTGCCATTGTAACTATGGCAACTGAAAGTTAACTTAAGTCTGATTCCTTAGTAATAAAACTTGACTTTATTCAGGTATTTAGGGTCTTTTTAGAAGATGCTTTGCTTCATAAAATGAGATTTTTCTCTCAGTACCCCACCCTTTTAAAAATACAGTTGTTAAAATTAAATGTACTTTGTGGTATCTCACGTTTCCTCACTGAAAACAGTTTTTACTCATTGTAATGAATATTTGATATATCTTAACTTTTCATAGTTAGGAAATTAAATTAAAAGTAAATAGAAAATGAATTTTTAAATGAGTGTCTTTGTTTTCTAAATAAAGCAGTAATTTTTATTTATTTGTATTAATTATTCCTGGCTTGAATTAAATTCCTTTGGAAAAATGTTTTGCAGGTTAATGAATCAAAAACTATTTTAAAGCTTTGCGATTTTGGGTCGGCCTCACATGTTGCGGATAATGACATAACACCTTATCTTGTCAGTAGATTTTATCGTGCTCCTGAAATCAGTAAGTTTCTTAATGTTCTTTGACCTGGGCCATCATATGTGGTGGAAACCGCTTACTTAATATCTAAGCACTGTTTTCCATCACACTTCAGCAGCTGCACGAGTTCATTCATGAGGAAGGGAACCATAGCAAGTTCATCCTCCTCAGGTGGAATGAAGGTAGTTGTGACAGGAGTCTTGATCATGTCGGGCAAGAGTAGCAAAACAGTTGTGGAAAATCCTCGACTTTAGAAGACTGCTCTTGATTATTCAAGGTCTGATTATCACATTTATGAATTGTATGGGACCTTTGTTTTTTCCTGTTGCCTTGGTTGAGGCTGACTAGCACCTCCACCAAAGGCAAAATGAGAAAAGAGAAGAAATACATATTTTCTTTTGCCCTTTAAGTTCCTCCCCAAACCTCCACTTTTTAAGATTTTTAAGTTTGAGTCTCTATTAAGAATTAGTGGGAACGAACACAAAACTAATTGTCAAACTAAGGCATTAAGATTGTGGTTATAGTTCAAGCTAAGGTAGCCCCTCATTAGCGGAAATAAAACTTAATAGTAGTCAATTTTCTTTATCTTCGTATATTAAAACTTTGTTTTGTTTTCAGTTATAGGTAAAAGCTATGACTATGGTATAGATATGTGGTCTGTAGGTTGCACCTTATATGAACTCTATACTGGAAAAATTTTATTTCCTGGCAAAACCAATAACCATATGCTGAAGCTTGCGATGGATCTCAAAGGAAAGATGCCAAATAAGGTAAGACATTAGCATGAGCTTACTTCTTTAAGGTCTTAGTTTCTTACAAACTGACAGACTGCTGGCACTTGCTCACTTCATACTAGCTATAAAACAAAACTTTCAGAAAGGCGGGTAGGTGGCTATCATGATTGCTCAGGTTCTTTCCTTTTTCTGGTATTTAAATTAGTGGTTCTGATCAGCCAAGAGCTAATAATAGAACTTTTTTAGTGATAGACAGAGAGCAGCAATACTCTTGGGGATATACCCTTACTGGTAAAAGTTTCAAAATGTTTGGAAGACAGAATGGAAAAAGATGTAGATGGGTTAGGTAAAATATAAGAAAGTGCTTAGTGGTCAGAGAATGAATAGGTGAACATTAGATATCATAAGAGGAACTTGATGTTAACAAATTTATTAAAGATTGGAGGTTACTTGAGAAAGGAAGGTACCAAGAAAATTTATTTAATATCTTTCTAACTCACCCTTGATACTTTAGCTGTAATGCTAGTTTCTGTTTAACATGAAGCAAGAAAATTTTAGGCATTTATTAAAGTGTCTGAGGGCCATAACTTAGCTTTTTTTTTTTTTGAAACAGAGTCTTGTTCTGTCACCGGGCACGAGGCTGGAGTTCAGTGACACGATCTTTTAATAGAGACAGGGTTTCACCATGTTGGCCAGGATGGTCTCGATCTCTTGACCTCGTGATCTACTCACCTTGGCCTCCCAAAGTGCTAGGATTACAGGTGTGAGCCACCGCACCTGGCCCATAACTTAGCTTTTTAAGATTTTAGCCTATTTGCTGAATTTCTGAAAATATGCATTTTTTATAAGGGTCCAAAGCCTCTGTGGTTTTTAGTTTTTAGTGGTTTTTTTTTTGAGACTGGATCTTACTCTGTGTCCCAGGCTGGAGTACAATTATAGCTCACTGCGGCCTTGAACCGAACCCTTGGGCTCAAGCAATTCTCCTGCCTCCGTGTAGCTGGGACTACAGGCATGTGCCACCACACCTAGCTAATTAATGTTTTTGTAGAGGTAGAGTTGCAATGTTGATCAGGCTGATTTTTACATATTGTCCATATTCTTTTATGTTGACTGTTTTTTTTAGAATAAGTTACATAAAAATGAGCTATGTTGGTGTTTGTTTTAATGAAGTCTGACCTGTATCATATTGGGGCTGTTGGAACGTAATTTGTAAAGTGGTATTAGGTTTCCTAACTGCCAAGGAGGAAAACCTGAGTTCCGTAATATTTTTAGGAACAAATAATTTAAAGTCTTTGTTGAATCTCCAGTTTTAAATAGTGAAAGCAAAATTTGATGTTAAAGCTGTTTTAAGTCACTACCTGGACAGATATAATTTCATGTTATTAAGTAGTGTTAGGTACAGCGTTTGTATTTGCTTTTCCAAAGATGTTAATAAATTCCTGGGAGCAAGGGAATCAGATCAAACAAACCTACAGAGACTAAATAACGTATTTGTTTGACTTGTTGTATATTAAATTGTTAGTAGGCCAGACTGTTTCATAATAGTTCAAAACCCAAGTTTTTGTTTTGTTTTGTAGATGATTCGAAAAGGTGTGTTCAAAGATCAGCATTTTGATCAGAATCTCAACTTCATGTACATAGAAGTTGATAAAGTAACAGAGAGGGTAAGTGTTTTAAATGCGTCATTCAATAGTTATTTTATTGTTAATTAATTGAATACTGAGTCATACTAGGAGCTGTGAATTAAAAAACGCAAAAGTAAATATTTCCTTTTTGCTGCTCACCTAAATAAAGCACATCAGGCCATGGTAGATGAAGGGATTTTAAAATGTTTTTCTGGCTGGGCGCAGTAGCTCACGCCTGTAAGCCTAGCACTTTGGGAGACTGAGGCAGGTGGATCACCTGAGGTTGGGAGTTCGACCAGCCTGACCAACAAGGAAAGACCCGTCTCTACTAAAAGTACAAAATTAGCCAGGCATGGTGGCACATGCTTGTACCCAGCTACCTTGGGAGGCTGAGGCAGGAGAATCGCTTGAACCCAGGAGGCGGAGATTGTGGTGAGCCGAGATTGTGCCATTGCACTCCAGCCTGGGCAACAGAGCAAAACTCCATCTCAAAAAAAAAAAAAATGTTTTTCTAGCGTAATGAGTTTGTTTTTATTATATGTCATATTTAGGCCCTCGTCACATCTTCCTTGGATTACTACTTTCCTGGTCTGGCTTCCCATCCAGCTTTCTTAATGCTGCTGGAGTGATGTTTCTGAAAACAAATCTGATTATGTTCCTGTCCCTGCTTAAAAACCTTTGTTGGCTCCCTGTTACCTGTGAAATAATATTTAAGTTCCTCAGAATGACAAATCTAACTGCCTTCTTCAGTTTTCCCTTCCTTCAGCACCTCAGAACGCCCATCGTTCCACATTTGGCCAGAAGGCATGCTGGTTCAGACCTTTGCGCTTTTGCTAACAGATCTCCGCGCCTTTGCTAATAGACCTCCCTGAGCTTAGTCTTTTCCTGTGCTGCCTCACCCCCAACCCCCTAAAAAATGTATCAACTTCAAGCCTCAGCTGAAATACACGTTCTGTATGAGCCTTTCTAAAACTCCCAGATTGAAGTAATGACTTTCTTATTTTTGTCCCATTATATCATGTCTCTGTCAGAGCACTGAATAACACTTCATGATACCAGCCTATTTACATGTCTGTCACTTACCACTTCAGGGTATGGAAAGTGCTGCAAACAGCAAGGGCTTATTAGTTTTCATTGCTAATTTGACCTTTTTCAGTTTTTTTTTTTTTTTTTTTTTGTGAGCAAGTCTCGCTCTGTCACCCAGGCCAGAGTACAGTGGTGCAATCTTGGCTCACTGCAGCCTCTGCTTCCTGGGTTCAAGCAATTCTCATGCCTTAGCCTCCCGAGTAGCTGGGATTACAGGTGTGTGCCACCACACCCAGCTAATTTTTGTGTTTTTAGTAGAGGCAAGTTTTGCAGTGTTGCTCAGGCTATTCTTGAACTCCTGGGTTCAAGTGATCCACCTGCCTTGGGCTTCCAAAGTGCTGGGATTACAGGCATGAGCCGCCATGCCCAGCCCAGAATTGACCTTTTTCATTTAAGTTTTTTGGTTGCCTTTTAAAAAGATACAGAGCATAGAGGAAACCACATGAAAGTTTTAGATGAGTAGATATGATACACAGATGCATCGCATGACCACAGCATACACTCACACGCACCTAGGGTACGTAGTATGGCCTTTTGCTTCTAGGCCTGAACTGTAAGTTGGTGGACTGAATACTGTAGGCACTTTTACAAGTGGTAAGTTATGCAGTGTGTATATATATTTTTTCTGTTTGTAATTTTTAGTATTTTTGATAGACTGACCACCAAACAACCTGATGTAAGTTATATATGCTTAGTAACCTACTTAGAGATATGCATTTTAAAAATTATTTTTAGGAGAAAGTTACTGTTATGAGCACCATTAATCCAACTAAGGACCTATTGGCTGACTTGATTGGGTGCCAGAGACTTCCTGAAGACCAGCGTAAAAAAGTACACCAGCTAAAGGACTTGTTGGACCAGATTCTGATGTTGGATCCAGCTAAACGAATTAGCATCAACCAGGCCCTACAGCATGCCTTCATCCAGGAAAAAATTTAAGCAAGATGAAGAAACTCCCAAGGGTTTGAGTAAATACAAAGACTGAAGAAATTTCACAGCAGTTTATTAATGTATATAAACTTATAAATATTTCTCCAGCAAATTTGAGGAAGCATGATATATTTGAATTAACACCAAGGGTGATACTTCTTTTAGAAATGTTAGTTAATCTGTTTTGTGTCTTACGTGAAATTTCACTGTAGAACTGTTTTAAATTGCCAAGACTGCACAAAATTACAGTGCTAATGTATATGGTTGCAGGTCACATAAAGACAGAAGCATCTGTGATAAAATGAGTAGTAATGTTGGGTGGTTGATTTGTTTTTAGCAGACTTGGCTTCATTTTGGTCTTCAGATAAAATGGCCAGCATAAATGCTGTTTATATTCACGTTTTCCTAGGTGTGTGTGTGCAGGCCACAGCAGCATGCCCTTGGTGTAGTCAGTGCCGAAAGGGGTCTGTTCCTTCTTGAGCCTGCCTGCAGGGATGGTCTCCTTTTAAAGCAGGTTGTGTGCAGCATTCAGTACACTGAAGGTAAGCTAAACCATCAACATCTCTGGTGTTTTAAGATGTTATTTTATTGGAACAACTGACAAATGAGGGATGTTAGCTTTGTGGCAGAATTCCCTGCATGTGTGATAACTGATCTTGTTTTATTTTTTTGGCATTGCAACTGTGGCATAGTTACAATTTCTGTTTGTTCATCGCATTTAAAATTGGAAGAGAACGCGCTTGATGGATAGAGCGCCTTCAGTGTACTGTTTCTTATTAACTTTACTTTTTTAAAATCAACTTGCTATAGACTTTATATACATTTTGTTAAATACAGTTCCTAGTGACATAGAAATGATGCGTAGTTTTCATTTACTAATTACAAATGTTGAGGCCTAATTCTGAAAGTCCTCCTATTTAAAGGCTAGATAGACAACGTAATGAAATTTTTAACTATTTGTATGTCATTTTGAAAGTGTACTGCTTTATGGTAAAAGTGTTTTTCATTTGTTCATCGTTTTCATTATTTGTGATCATGTTGTCTTTCAATACAGGCATAAACCTTCCACTCTTGAACAAAGCAGCTGCTTTTTAAAAGCGGTAATTGCTTCTTTACCTTTTATTTCTTTTGTAAATGAATCTTTTCTTTAAGAATGTGACTTTAAAGTGTTGTCTATTGCATAAAACAGTTGACACTCACTTATTGTAAAGTGAAGATTGTTCTACTGCATGTGAAGTGGACCATGCAGATTTCTGTATGTTCTCAGTATGCATCACTAGATAATAAAGTCTTTTGTGAACAAGGCATTTGTAGCCATTTTTAAAAGTTTTTGTCTTCAGTGCTGGTAAGTCAGGTAAACCATAAATAGTTAAAAGCAACCTTTTGGTTTTTTTCCTGAAAGTTTTTAATTGAAAGTATTATTAGTTAAAGATGTAAACCTAGCCAAAATTAACAGTTTATTATTAATTAGGATCCTAATTATTTCAAAAAGTCCTACAAATTACTGTCAGCTTTCAGTGTAGTGAGATTATTCCTGTAGGTTATGGGGTATAATTCAGGATTTAACTAATGTTTCTGCTATTTTCTCACTTTTCCTTTTGATGGTGCGGAAAGAGAAAAAGGAAAACGGGGCACAGGCCATTCACCGCCTTCTCCAAGGGGTCTGATTTGCTGAGACACCAACTTCACCTTCTTAACAAGGTTATTTCTGACAGCATGTGTAGATAAACATTTAGCAACAATTTAAGACAAAATCATGTAAATCAGCTTGGTTTTGCAACACAGAGGAATTTGTATTATTAACATGGTAGAAGAGAATTTTCAGAAGTGTATGTAATCTTTTCTGTTTGGGGGGTAAAATTAATGCTTGTCTCCCTAAAGAATATGGAAAATAATCAGATTTTAGGGGTTTAAATAATATTTTTAAATTGTAAATGGGATTTTTTTATTCACCCAGGCACCTAATTACAACAAGCATGCACATTTTGGTGCATTCAAGAATGGAAAATCAGAATAGCAGCATTCTTCTGGTGGGTTTTGCTCCATTTAAAGACATGAAATGAACTACAGCCAGGAAGGTGATAGATGATATAATAAGCCACCTCTGAACCTACACCCCGTCTCTTCACGGTTTAGACTTACTAAAATAAATACAAGGTGATTTTCATCTTCAGGTAGAGTGAAGCCTTTTAAATAAGGCGTCACAGGTGCAGCTATTCTATCTTAATGAAATGGGTAGTGATTTTCCCACCATTATTTATTTTGGTGATAATATGCTGCATATTCAAGTCCTTTGTAGTTATTTTCACTCAAAGTAGTTGACAATTTGATGCTTCTGGTGATGTTTATGGCTTCATTTTATATAGTTTTTTAAGTAAGTTCCACTAGAAACAGTTCATCTTATACCTTCAAAACTATTACCTGTTCTTTAAAAAACAAAGTTGCTTGTTACTTGTTCTTTGTGTTTTAGGTGCAGCTCAGTGGAAGATGATGACAACCAGAAGACATGAGCTAAGGTTTCTGTCCTATAAAAGATTCATTAAAAAAGAATCCTTCATTTAGTTTTTGTCTGATATTTTAGTTTTCAGCACTGTGATTTGGGTTTTATTAGTGTTTGGTATTTAGAATAGTAGTGCTATTGTGGTGTTCATCTGTAAAGTGCTTGTTTTATCATACTTCCTGCCTCTCCCCGTCCCCTCGTTTCTCCGCTCCTAAAATAAAAACAGTAGTCAACTTTA
Organism: Cacajao melanocephalus; assembly: GCA_963573385.1. NCBI lineage: Eukaryota > Metazoa > Chordata > Mammalia > Primates > Pitheciidae > Cacajao > Cacajao melanocephalus. The sequence goes on along the minus strand of CAUYLG010053254.1, from coordinate 41,725 downwards.
GTGATATAAAAGGCTGTTGGATGATGAGATTCCACATAATACATGGTTGTCAAAATTGGATCTTAAGGATTATTAGAAAAACAGCAGCTGCCAGAATAGCATATATCTAAAAGTTAGTCTTAGCTTTTGGGCAGATGCAAAAGAATAGAAACTGGAATATTAAAATACTATTCAACTCCTTTAGTATCTGTTCCCCAACTTACCCTTTAGTAACCTCGTTATTAATTAGTGTTCTAGCCTTAAAGTAGAGAAAATATTCAGAGCCACTGTTAGCTTTTCTTAAGGGAAATGAAAAAGATAATACTGTGGATTTTTTTTTATACTCCCCAATTTAGCATATCTAAACTACCTATTTGAAAGGAACCCTATAAACTGTCTTATGTACATATACATGATTTTCTTAGAATCTGTAATTTTGCTGAGGGGCAGTTTGGAACTCTGCAAGGCCTACTAGATTGAATTTATTTAGTGACTGCTCCATAATAAATTTGCATTCATCTTTTAGAGTGGCTGTATAGTTTTCAAATGTTATCTGTCATGAAGCTTTTGCTTTTATTATACTTTATGGCAAAAATGATACCAAGTGATTGTCAGACTTGAGAGCTCATAAAAGTCTTAGGAATAGCTCTCAAAGATGTCATAGTATTTTCCAAGATTGGGAGAAGAGTTGAGATCTAGAAATTACAGACATTTTTTTATACTCTGGATAGACTTTATTCTTGAAGGTCATCAGAAATATTCAAATTTTGAGGTTTTGAGCAGGGGGAGCATTTTATATTCACGCTTAAATCGTTATTAATACATCCCTTTTCTTCATTCCCCAATAGCTATCTCATTTCACTCTACTTTCTCAAAATTTTGTTTTAAAATAGAATTTTTTTTTTTGCCATTGTTAAGTACCACTTTATTCCTAACAAAAATAAGTACTCAGGACATTTTTTTCAATATGAAATATTTATATAATGTTTTATGGTGTGTGGTAGAAGAATTGAATTGTAATGTTCTCAGTTTTGTTCCATATTTGCATTCCTCTGTGCTTTACCTGTATTTTATCATTTGTAAGCAAAATTCTAGCTATATGGGTAAAAGTAAAATCTCTGAGATGAAACAAAGGAATCACACATAATAAAATTTAGGCCAAGTAGTTAAGACATGGCCCTTTTGAATGTTTAAAGATAGGAAAGAAGCCATATATTCAAATATGTAATTTTCCTCCTTTAGTTATAATGACATCTTTACCAATTGGGCTTATAAATGTGTTTCTTTCTTAATCATATCCTAGTTCCAGTATATTTTCAACATGAATTTTATCATTCTCCTCCTATTGGAATGTCCTGCTTATAGAAATGTCCACAACAAATTCATTTATATTTTTTACATGTCAATAATGTATGCTAAATTAACTTTAAAATGTTGTCCAGTTATTCTGATAGATGTCATTATGGCATCCTTAATTTTTCTTCTCCTTCTGTATATAGGGTAAGGGACTGTTCTGAAGAACCTTTCCATTTAGTGACCAAGATATGGAAGCTGATTTCTGAAAATGCTCAGTGTACATTCTAATTATTTGTGATGCCATTTGAATTGTAACTTGCATTTTAGCAGTGCATGTTTCTAATTGACTTATTGGGAAACTGAATAAAATATGCCTCCTATTATCATACTGTCTCCTGGTTTCTTTCTTTGCTTGAGTTCAGATTTTCCTCACAAACATCAAAACATTTTTAAAGCATTAAGTGCAGAACACCAGAGGATGTATTATATTCATGTTCCTGTTACATACATTTCTGCTTTGGTTTTCCTAGTAATGGAAACATAGATAAATAATGAGCCAACTCACTTTTTTATAATGATAAAAATAAGTTGGTTTGTTGCCCACATGATAGCTTGACAAATCTTGGGCTCTTATCCTCAGTCTACCCACTCTTTATTTTCTTCTTTTAAGAAATGTTTTCGGCTTTTCAAAACAGTGAGTAAAATAATTAAGACAGTGTAGTTTAAGAATTTTAGTGCATGCAAAGCAGGATTGGAGAATGGCAGGCAGACTGGCTTTATAGAACATACCCACCCACCCACCCAGTTGGAGCTAACTACTGCAGAGTGGCAGGTAGAAGCTAGTCTGGTTGAGTCCTGGCTTTCTAAGAAATGGTCAGATGCCACTGGCTCTATTTAGTCCTCATGTAAAGGCGCCAGTTATAATTTCCTTGGACTGCATAACCATCTAAAGTGGCTATGAGGTCACTGTATTCAGTACATTTTAGGGAAAATCGTACACAGGATGTATTGGTTGAGGACCTTTCACAGATACTTTTTTTTTTTTTTGAGACGAGTCTCGCTCTGTCGCCAAGCTGGAGTGCAGTGGTGCAATCTTGGCTCACTGCAACCTCTGCCTCTTGGGTTCAAGTGATTCTCCTCCCTCAGCCTCCCAAATAGCTGGGATTATAGGTACCTGCCACCATGCCTGGCTAATTCTTGTATTTTTAGTAGAGACAGGGTTTTGCCATGTTGGCCAGGCTGGTCTTGAATTCCTGACCTCAGGTGACCCACCCTCAGCCTCCCAAAGTGCTGGGATCTACAGGTGTGAGCTACTACACTCGGCCACACATACTTCCTCTGATTAGATTCAACCTCATGAAGATCCAGTGAGCTGAGAACTATCAATGACTGGAGAGCTAAACATGGGATTTGGGAGCAAACCAAGTTAAAATTTCCTGAACAGAATTTTTGTTATAAACTGCCTTTCTTTAAAGATAATGGTGGATGTTGACTTCCATCAAGTATGAAAAATAGCCAGATATGTCGTATTTCTTCATGTCTCCAGTTTTGTCCACTACATACGTGGACAAGGGAGTTCCACTTTACCTGTTTGAATCAGGTCTTTTCCCCCCATCAGTCTACAGGATAAACATGAGATGATAATACATCTCTAATCCCTACAAAACTTGCCGCTTCCGGTCCTATCTCCCATGCCCATTCCCACGCCTAGTCTCACTGAAAGAGTTTGTGTCTTTGTTGCACCATACCACTTCCTGTGCCTTGGCACATGCCTTGCAAGAAATAGGACATTTTGTTTGTTAGGAATCAATTGTTCCTGCACCTAACTAGTGCTAAGGAGGTTCATTCTCGAGGTGGCCTGCTGTCCTGTGTCATTCTTACTTCCCTAATGTATTTTGTGTTTGCTGTATGCCAGGCACTTTTGCTTCTAGTCATTTAACCCCCATGTGATTACGTGAGATAAAGACAGTCTACCCACTTCACGCATCAGAAAAGTCAAGCAAGAGAGGTTAAGGAAACTGCTGAAGGTGTTAAGAGCTGTTCAGTGGCAAGAGTCTGGGTTTGAATTCAGACAGCCTGGCAACAGAGCTAGTGCTTCTAACCACTATGTCATGCATGAAAACTGGTCAGTCAATCCTGCCAGGATACAGTGGTGAGAAAAACAGGCATGTCCTTTTTGAAGATTTTACAAATTAAAAATTACATTGTGACCCTGGAGGTGAGGGGAAGAATCCAGGTAGCTAAGGAAGGTAGAAAAGAGAATGGATTCAGACGGCTTGTCAAAAAGGTTCAGTACACAAGTTAGAAGGAATTGTTAGAATTAAAGATGGTTGGTGGGAAACTCATTGAGAGCTAGAATTTAGTGAAAATGTAAGTCCATTTTGGCATATACTTTTATGAGAGGGATATTATACCACTTTAGTGAGACCAATTATATGGGATACAGGTAAAATTTTATGCTAAGGGAGGCTAACCAATTATGTTTGTTTTCTATTGCTATGTTATATGGTTCTAGAAAATTCTTTGAAATTAAACTAAAAACTAAGCACGCTGCCTGTGTTCCCTGCCTCTAAGAAAACTATTTGAGCCTTAAAACTAAAACTAAAGCTGGAAAAGAAAAGCTACAGTTGTTCTCTTCAGCATTTATTTGAATTATCCATTAATTCACTCATCCGTAACTCAAATATTCCATCTGATTTGGAGGGATGATACCCAAAAACTCAGTGGCTGTCTTTTGTGTGGGCGGTTAGGGGGTGGGGAGGCCTTTTGGTTTTTTTTGTTTGTTTGTTTGTTTGTTTGTTTTTTGAGACGGAGCCTTGCTCTGTTGCCCAGGCTGGATGGCACGATCTTGGCTCACTGCAACCTCCGCCTCCCTGGTTCAAGCAATTCTCTGCCTCAGGCTCCCAAGTAGCTGGGATTACAGGCACCCACCACCACACCTGGCTTTTTGTATTTTTAGTAGAGACAGGGTTTCACCATGTTGGCCAGGCTGGTCTTAAACTCCTGACCTTGTGATCTACCCACCTCAGCCTTTCAAAGTGCTGGGATTACAGGTGTGAGGCACAGCGCCCAGCCACCTTTTGCTTTTCATCTGGTACCTTTGGGCAATACTTGAAGTTTTAGTGGTGTATTTTTTAATATTCCAGAAAAATTAATTTGAATTCACCATCCACTTAAAACCAAAATACACCCCAAAATATCTCAACCTCTGATGTAGGTATGTTACATCAGTCCTTTCCCTTACATCTTTGAAAGTGTGATCCAAGAACCACCTCCATTAAAATCATTAAAATCATTAAAATCACCTGGAATGTTAATAATGTGTGTCCATGGGGCCCACTTCCAAATATTGTGTTTCAGAGGGCCTGCGATGGAGGCTAGGACTCTACTTTCTTTCCTTGATTCTGAGGTGCAGTAAAGTTTGTCAGTCATGTAGTTTTCCTTTTTCACCAGTTAATGACTTCTGTGTTGGCTGAATGAGTTTCAACTAACCAGCCTTAAGACTTCCAGCAGTACAGAGCCTTGGAAAAAATTCTAGAAACATGACATTTTGGCTGCTCTGTGGACAGTGATCTTATCCAATCTTTCCTTCAACATTTAAAAAATACTGGGTCTGAGTGGAAGAGGGTTACTTCATGCCCAAACCTGTAGTTGGGGCCCCAAAGAGAACTATCTTCCATGCATATGACAAAGAAAGGCCTGGGACAGAAAATTTCTAAGGATCTGGGAGGAACTAGAAGATCTTGTACATTAATAGAACAACTTTAGCTTTTAAGGGCCAAGTAAATGCTCAAAGGATAGGTCAAAATGATAGATCTGTGGAGATGAGGGCGGAGGGAAAAAAAAGATACCAGAGTGGGAAAGACTTTTAAAAAGTCAACTCTTAGGACTATTTAACAATACAATAAAAGAACTACAGCTGCAATAAGTCAATTATACCATTTATTGATGGAAATATACTGGAAAACGATCACTTAAAAAAAAGCCTTTTGAATAGTCTACTAAATGAACCATTTCTTTGAAACACAAATTGCAAAAGATTGTCAAATGTATCACTATAGAAGCCTGTGGGTTTATATATAGACATCCCAGCAGTGCTTTTCACAAGTTACACTCCATATCACATCAAGCATCACATCCATATCATATCAAATCACACATTGGTGTGATTTGTTTTAATAATACCTGTGTCTTGGAATAATTAACCATATCTTAGTTGGGCTGCTTAGAATAGATCTGTTCACATTGAGATGTATGAAAGAAAAAGAGTTATTTTTGGTCAGTGGGTGAGCACTTACCCTTAGCAATAAAGGAAGGCGACAAACAGTTTAGCTTCTGAATATAGAATGGTCTATTCAACACTATATTTTGTCGGTAAAGTTTCTTTTTGGTTCCAAAGTTTCTCTTCGGTGTCTTAATTTCCTTCTGATTTTCAGGAAAAGACAGAAGTATAGGTGAAACTGGCATTGGGGACCTCGATGGCAGACATCTTGTGGAGACCATTTTAACCAGTGATTGAGTTGTCTGGCCAGTAGTAGGCTTGGATGAGAGTTCCTGGCATGAATTTAAAATAGAACTTTTGGGATTCTTATCATCATAAGTTGCAATCAATTGTTTTGTGGTGGAGGAACTTTTTAGAGATGATGGTCTAGAATTCCATCTATGTTTGCCAGCATTGCTCCAATTCCATTTTAAAGAATTCTGTTCAAGCTTGCAAGAACCAGAATTGTTTTTTCTTTTTTCTTGACTTTTATCTACACAAGGTATCCGAAGACTCAAAGAGTCACAGGGTTTTGGCTGTCTCACTTTTGGTGTAACTTTGGAGGAAAAGGGTCGTTCGGTAACTGCTGGAGTACAGAGAGTAGTTTGTAGTCTTGGCCTCTCTTTTTGAATAGTCATATGTTGTAATCTTTCCAATTCCAGTAAACGAGTTATCAAGTGTTCAAGAGAGCTTTCTGCAGGTCCCACTGTCGCTTTCCAATTTTCAGATTTTGAGAGGGCTAAATTGTGCAAGTCTAGAGTAGTGAAAGGAGGAGGGAGAAAATCAGGATATGGAAATACTTCATTTGGCTCCTCGGTGAAAGATTCTTCAACATTTTCTATTGTTTCTGGCTTCAAGTTCAGGTCCATCTTTTTAAAATAGCTGAGTAAAGTATCATTTGCTTTCTCATTTTCTGATAAATCACTTTCATCTGTTAGATTTTCTTCCACACTGCTGTTTCCATGTTTCAAATTCCAATTTGGAGCAGGTAAAGTTTCACCATCGTTGTTTTCTATAGTTGAACATGAACTAATATGAATCTCATTTCTGTTCTTAAAAAAGTCTCCATCAGCATAGGACCAGCAGACACCTAATGGTCCTGGCAGTCCAGGGTAAGGACCAACTTGCTTATCAACTGAGGCACTTGTTAATGAGTGGTTCGGAGTGAAGACCCTTATAGGATTACTGGTTACATTAAAGCCAGTTTCCACGGAAGATTTTTTGAATTCCCTTTAAAAAAGAATTTAACCAATGAATGGTTTCTAGAATTAAAATGCTATTAAAATGATATGGTTAAGTACCCTTTATCAAAGATTGGTTAATGTTTAGTTCCCAATGGCATATGTGTATCTAGCTACCTGTAACAGAAATATGTTCGTTTCCAAAAATGCTCTACATACAATTATATAAATTTTTTAAAATTGAGATTAAAATATTAACTTGGCATCCCTTTGTGCAAGCACAAGTGACTAGCTTATGATACTGAAAATGGCTAACTGTGGCTGTGAATAGCCAATAGGTTAAAGTAGCTAACTATATGTTTGCCTATAATGTACCTGCAATTATGATGTTTGAAAATGAGGATATCTAACTCAAACTGAAATTAAATCAAGATGTTTATTGATCCAGAATTAGATAAAAGGAAACTGAAAAATGTAATTAGGTTACTTTAAAAAGCCTTCTATGTTAGCCCCTGTGGTTTTTAAAAATTCCTGTAACAAAAAAAAGGAAGCAAACGATGTCTATCAAAAATTGTCCCAGAAGAAGCCTTCTAGCTAGTCCTAATGCACAATAAAGTTTAAGAACCAAAAAATAAGAATTAAAACTCAGGTAAGGTTGGGTGCAGCAAACCACCATGACACGTGTATACCTATGTAACAGACCTGCACATTGTGCACAGGTATCCCAGAACTTAAAGTATTGAAGAAAAAAAAAAAAAAAAAACTCAGTTAAGGTCTGAGAAGCGATATACCGTCCTGTCTATGAGCCTGAACCAGGCTACTTTCATATCCTGGTTCTACCATTCATTAATATTGTGCGACTTTGAGTAAGTTACTTAACTTGTCACCATACCTCAATGTCCTCATCTGTAAAACAAGGATGATGATAACGACCTTCCTTATATGGTCAGTTGTGAGTTAAATGAATTACTACATACAAAGAATTAACATAGTCCCTAGAATGCAATACTACTTTTCTATTACAGTTCCTTTTCCTTTCAATAGGAAGTCCATACTTTATCCATCTAAAACCTTCATTGTCAGAGCATGGTAAACTCTTGACTCTTACCTATTCTTTTTTTTTTTTTTTTTTTCTGAGGCAGAGTTTCGCTCTTGTACCCCAGGCTGGAGTGCAATGGCACGATCTTGTCTCACCACAACCTCCACCTCCTGGGTTCAAGTGATTCTCCTGCCTCAGCCTCCCCAGTAGCTGGAATTACAGGCATGCGCCACCACATCCGGCTAATTTTGTATTTTTAGTAGAGACGGGGTTTCTCCATGTTGGCCAGGCTGGTCTCGAACTCCTGACCTCAGGTGATCTGCCCACCTCGGCCTCCCAAAGTGCAGGGATTACAGGCGTGAGCCACCGCACCCAGCCAACTCTTACCTATTCTAATTGTCCTGTGGTATCTGCAGCCACCTCCTGTTCTAGGGTGGATTTCTGTAATTGCCCATCATTCCCACAGAATACATTTTTGTATTTCAAATAGTTGTCTCATCTGTATTTAAATGTATTTCAGTAGGGTGTTACAAAATAACTATTCACTTACCTGTTCTCTATGGTACTTCCTTCATCAAGAGGACAGTTCCATAATTGAAATATCCCTTGTTTACCATTCTGATGATAGAAAAATCATGGGTAATAGTTTAGTAGCTGCATATATTTTTAAAATATAATATTTTAAAGGTCTGGTGAATAAAATCCCACCTGTATGCTTTTTTGAGTATGCACCGACAAATCAGGTTCTAGCAACAGTTGGTCTACTGGAATTTCCAAATAGTTCTATTAGGCAGCAGCAGATTTTTAAACATAAATTTATTTGTTTGCTATTCTTGTTCTCAGAATGTATAGTTCTTGTTCTAATCAAGGAATATATAGTAAAATTGATACTTCATTTATATATAAAGAAATCATTTATTTTTACTGATTTCAGCAGAAATTAGTATAACCTATTTATTATAAATACCAACTAAACTGCTAACTAATAAATAAGCCTTGAATACCATTAAGATTGTCTTTACTTTGCAGTTAAATGTTTTATGTTTTGATCAAAAAGGATAAACAAAAAGATTAATTTTCCACTACTTCAGGACAAGATACTGGTTATTTCAACTACTTGAAGATTTTGTTGTTGTTGCTGAGACAGAGTCTTGCTCTGTCACCCAGGCTGGAGTACAGGGGTTCGATCTCGGCTCAAGGCAACCTCTGTTTCCGGGGCTCAAGCAATTCTTCTGCTGAGCTCAGCCTCTTGAGTAGCTGGGACTACAGGCCTGTGCCGCCATGCCCAGCTAATTTTTTTGTATTTTTTTTGTTAGAGATGGGGTTTCACCATGTTGCCCAGTCTGATCTTGAATTTCTGACCTCAAGTGATCCACTTGCCTCAACCTCCGAAGTGCTGGGATTACAAGCGTGAGCCACTGCGCCCAACCTGCTTCAAGACATTTTAAAGGATGGGACTACTTCCCTTTTGGCAACGACTAAAAACACTATACTCAATTTTCATTTATAGTATCGCTATACTGAAAAATACTTACTATAACAAAATATCAATTTAATAACCAATTTGAAACTCTGTAAAATAATAAAGGCTTTGACTTGCATGAAGAACTCTATAGAAATGAAATTTAAAATTTCAGGAAGGAAATTTTTTTTAAAGAACATACTTATAATTTAAAAAATAATATGCTTTATGAATACTTTAACACCAAACGTTTATCCTTACCTTGTTAATTTTGCCTGAAAGTATGTGTATAAAAATGACAATTAATAGTTACATAAAACTGGTTATATTCAAAACAACCCCCTTTAATGAGTGATTATTTCAGTGTAAGTATACACATCTAGGCTTTCTTACCACCTGCTGTACTATCCTTGCAGCTGGGAAGCTTTTATTTTCAGGAACAGGTACTTCTGAATCCAAATTCCAGCAAGATAAGTTCTAAAACAATGTTTAGGACAAACTTAACATTAAGAAAACATAAAAAGCTCAATAATTTTACATATTCTTTGGGTAAAGTATGAGAAAACGCATAAAGCTTCATGACTCTCCCCACCTCATTATAAAGAACTTATCAGCACCTTTGAGGAGAATGCAATTTTCTCTTATCAAACCCTTATCAGCTTGATAATATCTATTGTTCAGGAATTAGAAAGGCTTTATTTTTTTTTCATTCATTCATTCATTCATTTATGAGAGGGAAGGAGGAAAGGAAGGAGGGCAGAAAGGCTCTTACAATAATTTGTGGTTTCATTCACATTTTGTTAAAAATAATGACACACAGGTTTTCAAAATTGATCTTTTAAATGTAATAAAATGTCCTGTTCAGTGTGTCTCTGGAACACAATGGTGCATTCATCAAACTTTCTGTATCTGAGTACCAGATATAAAAGTCTATAAAAGGCTGGGCGCAGTGGCTCATGCCTGTAATCCCAGTACTTTAGGAGGCCGAGACAGCTCAGGATCACCTGAGGTCAGGAGTTCAAGACCAGCCTAGCTAACATGGTGAAACCCTGTCTCCAATAAAAATACAAAAATCAGCCAGGTGTGGTGGCACATGCCTGTAATCCCAGCTACTTAGGAGGCTGAGGCAGGAGAATCACTTGAACCCAGGAAGTGGAGGTTGCAGTGAGCTGTGATCACGTCACTGCACTAAAGCCTAGGCAACAGAGCGAGACTCCATCTCAAAAAAAAAAAAAAAGTAACTTTTTAGGAATGAACCCAGTTGTTTTCTGTCTCATAAGAAAAGCTTTGTCAATCAAACTCTAAGCAAATGAAATATTAGGTATTATTAGAGACAAGCTCTTCACTAAGGAGGAACAGGGAGAAATATGCTTCAATACAGCATAAGGATTTAATTTATCCACAAAGAGATATCTCCTGATAACAAGGGTACTTGAACTTTGGAAGAGACGTTGCAGATTATCTTTCTCTGTAGATTTATGAAACATATAATTAATAAAATTAATTCTCTGCTCTCTGGCATGACATGTACAAGGGCTACTCTCTACATAAGAATCATCTGGGGAGCATTTTAAAAATAATAGTAGCAAAAAAATACTACAAATTCTGATTTTAAAGAATGAGGGTGAGGGACAGGTGTTGTGGCTCACATCTGTAATCCCAGCACTTTGGGAGACTGAGGTGGGCAGATCACTTGAGGTCAGGAGTTCGAGACCAGCCTGGCCATCATGGTGAAACCGCAACTCTACTAAAAATACAAAAGCTAGCCAGACCTGGTGGCACACGTCTGTAGTCCCAGCTACTCAGGATTTTGAGGCAGGAGAATCGCTTGAACCTGGGAGGTGGAGGATGCAGTGAGCCAAGATCACACCACAGCACTCCAGCCTGGGAGTCAGAGCAAGACTCCGTCTCAAAAAAAAAAATTAACATAACCAAATTGATCAACTGGTAAAGAAGGCTTATTAAGGACACATAAAGTCCGAGAGTGTAAATTTATTTATTTATTTATTTATTATTTATTTATTTATTTTAAGACAGGGTTTCACCGTGTTGGCCAGGCTGGTCTTGAACTCCTGACCTCAGGTGATCAGCCTGACTTGGCCTCCCAAAGTGCTGAGATTACAGGCGTGAGCCATCATGCCCATCCATAAATTTCTTAAGAGTTGGGACTTGATTATACTTTTTGATATCCCACCTGCCTTATAATATTTTTCACAAAGTGTGTGTTTGAAAACAAAAGTGAGCAGCTGCCTGGTTGATAACAAGGTAGCACCTTTAACAAAGCCAAGTTGCAATCAGAAATGTCTGACACTTGGAGAAGAGCTGGCTAATTTTCCCTTTGTTAAAAGAAATACAAAATTTCCATTTGCTGGTCCAAACATGCCAAGAGGAAAACACAGGATAAACTGCTCGTGATGCAAAAGCAGCAAGGGCATCACTGCAAGAAAACTCCATGGGAGTCACGCCTTAGCAACAGGAGCCGCTGTCCAAACACTCAAGTTCAGCGCCCGCCATACCTCCTGAGAGACTTTTGACACACGTAGGCTGCTGCCACAGTTCTCATTTCTTCTCCCCATTTTGTTGTAGCTGCTCCTCTGTTTCCTTAAAATCCTATACAGATTGTGGGACAGGTACATTTATGGGTAAGGGTCAACATTTATAAAAAAGAAAGTGTGAGTTTTGATTTCCCATTTAAGGAGGCAAGAGAATGCTTAGAAAGTAGAAGGGGGGCGGCTAGGAGAGCAGGGTGCGGGTGACAGTATGAAACCTACCAGAAACAAGGGGCAAGCCTGACCCAAAACGAGCACAGACAGAGCAAACTGGCAGATCTCAGAACAGAAGATTAGGAAATTGAAGTCAAAGTGAGAAAGCAAGTAGCAGATAAGAAGACAAAATACAAATAGCAACAAACAGAACTTAGAAAACAGGGACACAGAATCTCCTTTTAATCATTCAAAACAATGGCTCCATTTGAAAGCAGGGTTAAACCCTTACAACTAGGCCAGGCAAGCATCCATGCATGTTTCAGAGACACCAAAACGCCGTCAGGACCAAACAATATTTTCCACACCAATCGATCAAGGTGTTTAAAACACCCACTACCGTTCAAGGTAAAAGATTTAGAGGACTAGGCTGGGCATAGCGGCTCACGCCTGTAATCCCAGCACTTTGGGAGGCCAAGGTGGGCGAATCATCTGAGGTCAGGAGTTCGAGCCAGCCTGACCAACATGGAGAAACCCTGTCTCCACTAAAAATACAAAATTAGCCTGGCATGGTGGTGCATGCCTGTAATCCCAGCTACTCGGGAGGCTGAGGCAGGAGAATCACTTGAACCTGGGAGGTGGAGATTGTGGTGAGCCGAGATTGTGCCATTGCACTCCAACCTGGGCGACAAGATCAAAACTCCATGTCAATAATAATAATAATAATAAAAGAATTAGAGAATTATAAGGTAACAAGCAAAACAGTCACTGGATTAAGGTATGGCTTTCTGGAAAGAATCACAAAGTAATTTGTGTAAAGGAGTAATCGGCCTATTTGCTAATCGTTTACAATTGTCTCCTACAGAAAGGTATATGAGAAGAGATTTGGTTCCGCGAGGTTTTCAGCCAACACTGGTACTGGTCCACAGGCTGTGTGTATGCCAGACACTGGGTTTGAATGCAGGAGGAAGGCGGCTGCTGAGTGGGTGGCACTGCCCGGGGCCCCGGGTGTGTGCCATGGAGGAGGGCACCCAGCACCTGGAAAAGACCACCGCACCTGGAGGACGGCCCTGGGGACAAAGGACACCTTCCTTGGGGACTAAGAGTCTGGGGACGGGAGCTTCAGGGGCAGGAGTGCGGGAAGGCGCGTGTTTCAAGGGAGCTGCGAGGCCCTCGTGATGAGGAATCCCCATTTCCTCCCGAGCCATGGCCGGGCTGGGTGGGGAGCGCAGTTCCAGGGGAAGCAGGAGGGGGCTACGGGATCCCCGGGGCCGGGGCTCTTACCCCACCGCGCCGCAGGCCCACGTGTCCTCCCCGGCGTCCTCTCCCAGTGCGCCGCCCCGAGGCCCGGGCGCCTCCGCGTGCGGAGCGGACGGCTTGGCGGACGCCCCCTCGGCCTCGGCCCTCCTGCAGCGGAGCGACAGAGACGGCGGCGGGGGGCGGGCTGCCTCGAACCCAGCCTGGGCGGCGGTGCAGGGCCTGCGAAGCCGGCGGGCCGGCGCAGGGGTGGGAGTCGCGCCCGGGGCCCAGGCCGGGCCCAGAGAAGCCTGCCGGGGCCGGGGCTGCGGCTCCGCGGGCTTCCCCACCGGCCGGGTCGCCCGGCAACGACCAGCGAGCGGGGGCACCCGGGGAGGCGCCGCGTTCCACCAGGTCCACCGGTATTCGCGGGCCGCGGGGTCGCCGGCGGCCGCCCAGGCGCGGAGCCTCTCGGGGGTCACCCGGCCGCTGGGCCCGCGGGACGCACGACGCCGCCGGGGCAGGACACCGAGCCTCAGGCCCGGTCCCTGCGCCCTGCCCGGCCCCCTCTGGGGCTGCCGCGCAGCCCACTCGGCCATCCTGGCCTGGGTGCGGGGGGCCGGCCAGGGGCCTCGCGCGAAAGCCTGAGCCTCCCGGGGCCTTCCGGAGCCTTCTCGGACTTTCCCCCAGGTGTCCTGGACCGTCTGGTGCCTTTCTGGGCCTTGTTGGGCTCCTTGACTCTGCCGGGGCCTTGTCCGAGGCCTCCCGGCCCTTCCCTGGGCCTCTCCAGCCTGAGAGCTCCGCGAGGCAGCCAGTAGGCCTCTGGCACCCAGGCCTGGCCCACCCGCCTCGGCCCCCACCACCTGCTCTCATCAAGCCAGGAGCACTGCCCTGTGTTTCTCCAGACTAAGCTGAAATATATACGCGTTGATATATGTAAAGTTATATCTGTGCTTGTACAATATATTAAATACAGAAGAAGAGACATCTTTGTTGACACCAAGCCCACTACTGGTCAGTTTCAGGTCTGTCATCAGCCTTTCAATAGGCAGAACAAAAGATGATTTTTTTTTTTAATGTAGAGGGTACATTTAAATCACAGAGCCCAATTTCGTACCCCTAAATGCATATCTCTTATTACAGCTCTATGAAATCAGTGGAGGGTTGGGGGAAGAGTAGCTCTGTATCTAGTCAGATGTATCTAGATAGTTATCTCCCCACCTCCAACAGTTTGATAGAAAAATTTAAAACAAAATTAATTATATAAGTACAACTACAACAGATTGATAGATAAATTTTAAACACAATTATATATGTAAGTACAGCAAATGAATACTAAACATCATTTTGGGGGAATGAGATCATGGTCATGCCCCTTTGAGAGTCTCCCTGTAAAAATACATTTATTTACCAGATGTTGAACACAATTTCAAGGGTTTCTCAGGTCGTTGATCCCTGACTCCTGTCTCTTTCCTCTGCATTTCCACTTTCTCCTCAGAAAGACCTTCCCTTTAAAGAAGCCCTTCCCACCCTTTAAAGAAGCCCTTCCCACCTACCACCTACCTTATTCTGTTTCATGACACTGTGTTTTATTTACTTCTTTGTACTCCTCATAGTCTTGCTAATTCTGTTTACTTGTTTGTTTTTGTATTGTCTGTCTCTCCCCAGTAGAATATAAAACTCCATGGGGGCAGGTGCCTTACCTATCTAGTTCATTTCTCTATCCCCAACCCTTTACAACTGTGCTGGGCACACAGTAGAAGCACGATCCATGTAAGTAAATGAACCTCATTCCTTGCAGGCTCCCTGGAGGTTTCCCTTCTAGGCCCTCTCCTCCTTCAGCTGTTCTCCAGACGGCTGCTCTAAAATACAGACCTGCTCAACTGCCTCCTAATGCCTCAAGAAGGAAACCCAAATTCTGCAGCCATCCTTTAGGTACCTGCTCATCACCTTTCCGGCGCCCACTACATATCAAGCACATCGGACATTGTACAATTTTCCTAAGCACTCTCCTCCAGGGCATAGATCAGTTACTCTTCCTATAATAGTACCTCCTTTTTATTTTTAAACCTGTCTAGTTAAATTCTAGTCATATAGTGCTAACTCACAAGTCATTTTTCCTGACTACTCAGGAAGAGTAAATTGCTAGAAAAAATACAAAAAGAAAAAGAAAACATGAGTAAATTGCTATCTCCTCCAAGATCCTTACTTCGTTATGATAATTATTCGTTTACAATATCTCATTCTCTTTCAACACCTTGAAGGTGATTATCAGCCCATATTCTATCTAACAGAGTGCCTGGCATGTACTGTAGTAGGTACGGCACTCAAGAAATGTTTGAATTGATTTAATTATTGCAAAAATAGGATTTTCTGGAATGTATGGTGTGGTGACTATAGGCCAGGCATGGGGCAGAACATTTTATATGTATTAACCAAGGTATATGCCTAATAATCCAATGAAGCAGGTACCACTAGTATTCTTATTATTTATTTATTTATTTATTTTGAGACAGAATCTCTCTCTGTTACCTAGGCTGGAGTGCAATGGTGTGATCTCGGCTCACTGCAACCTCCGCTTCTCAGGTTCAAGCAATTCTTCTGCCTCAGCCTCCCTAGTAGGTGGGATTACAGGCACCCACCACCATGCCTAGTTTTTGTATTTTTAGTAGAGTTAGAGACCAGGCTGGTCTCAAACTCCTGACCTTAGGTGATTTGCCCGCCTCCGCCTCCCAAAGTACTGGGAATACAGGCGTGAGCCACTGTGCCCGGCCTAGTTATTCCTATTTTATAATTGAGTAACCTGAGCCTTAGATGTATTATGTAACCTTTCTCAACTTAAAATTACTAGAAAAATTGTGAGTGGGAGTAAATATTGGGGTCCATGTATTCCCAGCTAATGGTTTTTACAAATGTTCTTGAAACAGACATTATGTGTGCGTGTGTGTGAATTCCACATATGTGGCTTACACATTTCCTATCTTCCTTGCTTTATGTTTCTATTCATGCCTTTTTCTTTTGTTTCAGCACTCAAACTGATTCCTGACCCCTTAGAGTCCTTCTGAGATTTGTCATCCATAAATACATCCTCTAAGTTCTTTTTTGTTTCTTAAACAAAACTTATTCTTAAAAATGTTCCTTTCATATTATCACCCCCACTCAACTGGTCTTCCTTTCTCTGGAGACTTTTGACAGCAGCATCAAAATCGTGGCTGGCCCTCCCCTCACTGCTAAATGTGCATGGCTCTGGTGGTGTGAAATATAAAAGCAACAACTTGGAAATGGTGCCCTCTCCAAACCTGTGGGTCTGATCTGGCTCTGGCCCAGTGTAGGGGGTTGGACACTGGGTCATTTTCTACAGCAGCTCAGACCCAGCTTAACATCAATCCCAAGGCCAAAGAGAATGCACTTTCCTTCTGTTGGGGCTTGGTAAACAGTACCCCAACTTTGGAAATAGCCTCAGAAGCAAAAATTTTTCTCTGATCTTCTGTCCTCCTGTCTCTCAGTCCCAATCTCCCTCCCAGGCTAGCCAGAGAAACTAGAATCCCTTTTCTCCAATGCAGGCTACAGAAATCAGAATGGTTTTTCCCCAAAGCCAGCCATAAAACCTAAAAATATGACTCCAATTTTCCCTTGGCCTTTCTGTGTAAAAACTGGCCATAAAGAAATTACCTGACCTACCTGGTTTGACTGTAGGTCATAAGACCCCCATTTCAGAGAGGGCCCTGCCCCATATCCAGAAAGAAGGAATGCTGCTCAGAGAGGCCAAGAAGGATCTAGATAGACAGGCCTTGCTGGGTTCCCCCACTCAGGCTATTAGCACCAGATCAGACCGTTTTTGTCCAATCGTCTTTCTACACAGCTGTCCATACTTTGTTAAACTTAAGCATCAACATGGAGACTCTTTCTGTACGCTCCCATGTGTACGCACATGCTAAATACATTTGTATGCCTTTTCCCCAGTTACTCTGCCTTTTGCAAGTTGATTTTTCAGCAAACTTCAGAGAGCCAAGCTCTTGGCCCCTACACCTTCAGCGATCTCATGGCCATGCTGAGGATTCAGTTATTAGTGGTATTCTCAGCTTGCCTTACTTTAAACCTGCACCTCGTTAGCTGATCCCAAGTGAAACCATTCTTTCATAAACTCAGTAGGATGAGGCAGATGCTCTCTATCTCAGGCATTTAACGAGGTCTTACGTTAGTTACAAGGGAGGCAGGCTAAGGAGACAAAGGCAAGCCTTGGGCCAGTCAGTTAGTAAGTAGTCCAGTAAGCGCGGCTGGCTGCCCACCTGTTTCTCCTCCTATAGCAAAGGCCATGGCATTGACTACCACATAACTACTTTGGAAAGCCCCTTGACATACATTCCTTTTCATTGTCCTGAGTTATGCAAAGACATGTCAGTAGCAACATTACTTAGTTTCTAATTATTCTGGAGGGAAAAGTCTTCTTTTTTAGTCTACTTCCTTCAGTATCTTTCACGTTTTGATATTACCCATGCATTTGCCCTCATCTCTCTTTGTTTTTCTTTTTAGAATTGCCAAGGTCATGGCTAGTCATGTACAACAGAATCTTTTTTTCTTCTTTTCCTTTTTTTTTTTTTTTTTTTACATAGTCCCACTCTTTCGCCCAGGCTGGAGTGCAGTGGTGCGATTTCGGTTCACTGCAATCTCCGCCTCACAGGTTCAAGTAATTCTCCTGTCTCAGCCTCCCAAGTTGCTGGGACTACAGGCACATGCCACCACGCCCAGCTAATTTTTTTGTATTTTTCGTAGACATGGGATTTCACCATATTGGTCAGGCTGGTCTTGAACTCCTGACCTCAGGTGATCCACTCTCCTCAGCCTCTCAAAGTGCTAGAATTACAGACTTGAGCCACCACACCCACCCTACAGCAGAATTTTGTTCAATATAATTATGCAACATTTTCTGAAAGTCAGGACAATATTTTCTAATTAATAATATGCATTTTTGTTCTCAATAAGATGCTAAGTCAGTGGGAAACATTTCAATTCAATTATGGGCAATTTGTATTTAGCATACGGTTTAGCGATCTAGTCTTGTTTTGTTTTGTTTTTCTTTTTTGAGCAACTGCTTTGTCTTTCAGCAGTGGCAAATTTATCCTGATTTAGAACTCTATTCTATGAGCATTCATGCCAAATATGCTCTCTTGTGTTTGTATAATTCCTTTTTAAGAAATATATTTTCAAATATTTATAATTTGAAGTTTTAAAAATTAACCTTTAACACTCTGCTCCCATAGCAATGTCTTATTTGAAAGGCCATCATTTTGTTGAAAAATATAGGAAATATTGTTTAAAAACTATTTACTCCTGGAACCAATGTGATACTGATGTATATGAACATATTTCCAAAAGAAAGCAAAATAAACACATCAATCAGTGAATTCCACATCTGCATATGTTGCAGCTAGTGCTTTTGAATAAATTATCAATCATATAATTTCTCCTTTAAGACTTGATTTTTACAATTTGAATTGCTTCATAAGCCTTTCTATCCTTTGGACACCTATACTCTGTAACTGTATTTTCCTAGTGTTATGTCACAAATTCACTTTAAATTTTGGTCAAAGTTTCAGTGTCAGAACTTACTTTCTGGTGCCAGGAAAGGCGTAGCTTGGATCCCCTTTCTGGTCGTCAGACCCCTCCCACCTCATTTGTTGTGAATGGAACACTTTCTTTAGAATGCTTTCCTTAAAAAACTTGGAGATAATCTTCTCTCTTCAAACATTACTGAACAACTTGCCTTCTGGAAGCCAGCTGATCTTGTCACATCCACCATGGCAGGGGGGAATGGGGAGGTATTCAGGAGACACAGAAACCCTCTTAGGAACAGGAAAAGGAATTGCATTTACCTAAAAGTCATGAATAAAAGATCAGCCTAACTAGAAAAACAACCCAGAGTCTTGCAGCTGCTTCGCTGAGGGATCAATTTAGTTAATAATACACTGTTAGCACCTACGCGGGCTGCTGGCCCAGCGTGCTGCTCTCATCACAGCAAGAAAAGACTTGGGAGAAAATAATAACATATTAGAAGCCCAGTTTTGAAAAGGTAAATCTATTAGCCAGTGAATAATAGAATTGGAAATAAGAGGAATACAAAACAAAATATAAAATGAAACCATTTGTTCCATCAAAGAACATTAGCACCATGGGCTGAGACCTGGTTGACTCAGATCAAGATCACACAGCTGGTTAGCAGCAGAATATTTGCCAAGTGTCATTCATGACGGATGTCTCCCATCCTAAACAGTGTTCTTTAACCATACCATAATTAGAGAAAATGAATGAGATTGATTCCTAGAAGAAGTGTTATTCATTGTAAAAAATATACATATATATGTGTATATATATATATATATGTGTATATATATATGTATATATTTCCATCTGATAGTTTATTTAAAAACAAAATTTAGGCCAGGTGCAGTGGCTCACACTTGTAATCCCAGCACTTT
Organism: Cacajao melanocephalus; assembly: GCA_963573385.1. Lineage (NCBI taxonomy): Eukaryota > Metazoa > Chordata > Mammalia > Primates > Pitheciidae > Cacajao > Cacajao melanocephalus. Next base: position 22,093 of record CAUYLG010053254.1, on the reverse strand, counting down.
GGGAAGCTGAGGCAGGAGGATCACAAGGTCAGGAGTTCGAGACCAGCCTGGCTAACACAGTGAAACCCCATCTCTACTAAAAATACAAAAATTAGCTGGGTGTGGTGGCAGGCGCCCATAATCCTAGCTGCTCGGGAGGCTGAGGTAGGAGAATCGCTTAAACCAGGAGGCAGATGTTGGGGTGAGCCGAGATCATGCCACTGTACTCCATTCAGCCTGGGCGACAAAGCTAGACTCTGTCTCAAAAAAAAGAAATTAAATTAATAATTGTGACCTACTTCAGATTTCAGCCAAGATCAGCATGCGTCAGATAACTATAAACATTCCATCAGTTGCTATTGAGCACAGTAACTAAGAACGTATGAGTCAATTTACATGGAGTATAAAGAATTACATTTTAGTAGATCACTTCCTTGGCACGTTGAATGGCTTAAAACATGGTTTGTTCTTTGCTATTTATATAAATGAAGGTTTAGAGGAATGCACTCAACTTTGCTTGAAAGAAAAAAGCTGGGGATATGTCTTCTAGCTGCCAGAATATTCTATGCCCTTTCTCCCCACCAAAAACACCTGTAAAATTATGAGAATCACATTGAATTCAAATGGTTCTTGTTGGTTATGTAACATACTTTAAATATATACTTGCATTTAAAGTATTTTATTTTCATTTTTAAAAATTTTACTTTTTGAGTTTGCAGGTTGAAAGGTAAGAAATGGGATGGGCCAGACACAGTGGCTTCCGCCTATAATCACAGAACTCTGGGAGGCTGAGGCAAGAGCATTGCTTGAGGTCAGAAGACCAGCCCGGGCAACATAGCAAGACCCTATCTCTACAAAAGAAAAATAACAAAAATTAGCTGGGCATAGTGGTGTACACCTATAGACTCAGGTGCTTGTGAGGCTGAGGTGCGAGGATTGCTTAAGCTCAGAAGGTTGAGGCTACAGTGAGCTGTGACCACACCACTTTACTCCAGCCTGGGCCACAGAGCAAAATTCTGTCTCTTAAAAAAAAAAAAAAAAAAAAAATATATATATATATATATATATATGAATGGAATCTTATATCTGCTGCTCTGGCCACTAAAGTATCATACGATATAATCATGATGCTTTATAGTCTTGGCCAAACGTTTTTAAGGTTGGTAAAAAGCTGGCCCAAGCTCCCAGGTTTGCCATAGCATGCCATAGCGTGCTAGGCTCACACGCCTTCTCTCTTTCTCACCAGCCTGCAGTGTGGTTCTCTAGCTGGTTCATGAAGAGGAGAGCAGTTATGGGGAACCTGGCTCCTGGTGGAGCATGCTGAAATCTAAAAGCAGCTGTAACAAACCCAATTATTTGCATTTTTGTTTCAAATCTGATACTAGTTCTTGGCAGCTTTTAGCTCGCTCTGGGCTGTGCTATCAAGTGTGGTTATTTTAGGCTGGGCGTGGTGACTCATGCCTGTAATCCCAGCACTGTGGAAGGCTGAGGTGGGTGGATCATGAGGTCAGGAGTTTGAGACAAGCCTGCCAAGATGGTGAAACCCTGTCTCTGTCTCTATTAAAAATACAAAAATTAGCCAGGCACAGTGGCAGACGCCTGTAATCCCAGCTACTGGGGAGGCTGAGGCAGGAGAATTGCTTGAGCCGGGGAGGTGGAGGTTGCAGTGAGCCAAGATCACGCCACTGCACTCTAGCCTGGGCAACAGAGCAAGACTCCATCTCAAAAAAAAAAAAGTGTGGTGATTTAAGATTATTTAACACTTCTATTGTCCTCTGCTTTTTGGTCTACGATCGAGAATGGCTTCTTACCGGGAAAGCTCTGGTTGAGCATTTGTTTACTTTGTTTTCTGTGGATAAGAGCATAAGAAGCAGTTTGGCTTCTTACCTGTGTTAATCTGGGCATTTCCTCAGTTGTGGACGATGAAGCTCTTTCCTCGGTTCTGCTGAGGACTGCGCTGATGTAACTACTCTCTCCTGGGGCCCTGTAGGTCTGTGGGGCCTTAATTAGGTACATACAGGGAGGAAGGCTTCCACAAAGTACCAGACGGGAAAATATCACTGGATATGTGCGTTCCCACTTTCCCCTCTTCCTTTTAGTAAAGCTCTCAGTTTTCCCCAGGAATTGTCCACGTCCAGATACAAGACGAGTTTCTGCCAAAAATCCCCGAATGACTTGGCAGGATATTTTCAATGGGCTGATTTCCTCTGCTTTGAATGCAGGATGAGCACGCAGGGTTCCAGACCAATACCTGAGCCATTGTGACGCTCAGAATGCCAGGCAATAAGAGGTCAGAAAGTCTGTTCCACCTCCTCTTGGAGACAGAGGAAAGCTTGCTGGGGGAACAATTGCAAGCCCCTCCTCTCCTCATGTTCTCGGTTTGTTCCTCTCTGTGACGCCACCGGCCATCATGAGAACAGCCAGCAGCAGCTCCAGCGTGATAAAATTTTCACTCCTTAACAAGTGTGAGAAGCCAAAAAACTATGCCCAGCCAGAAGTTTTGTGTCACACCTTTGAGGCGCTGTCTAACCTCCACAAGCTGCTTCCTAATCACCTGATGGAGAAGCTTTATTCCTACAAGAGCGAAGAGGACAAGAAAAAATGTATGTGGGTAGAGGGTGGGCGTGAGTTCTTTTCAGTAAGCATACATTTTATCTTGATACAGACTGCCTCTACTTTTAGCCGCAATTAAGAACTTACTCTTTATTTTATTTAGTTTATTATTTTTTTGATACGGGGTGGGGGGGTGTCTAACTTTATTCCCCAGGCTGGAGTGCAGGGTTGCGATTGAGGAAGGAGACTCCTTCCTCTTACGCTTCTAAGACCACTTCCCCTTAGCCTTGCATTTCAAAAGAAGTAAAAGTTGAAAATAGAAGGCACAAGATCAGTGGAGGAGACAAAAGAGGTGCCACTAGCTGGACTGGAGGTTAAAGATCAACACCCCCCCACCGTCCCCCCACCTCCCCCCACCCAGTTCCTATCTTATGTATAGATCACAGGCACGGTATGGAGGAATCTTCCCTGGAAGGCACTGTTCTTGCTTAATCACGATTAGACCCCCACCTAAGTCACATACCCTTTGCTTACCTCAGCGATCATGACCTTCTCACATGTACCCTCTAAGACTGTGAGCCTTTAAAAGAGGCCAGGATTTTCTAGTGGGGGATCTCAGTTCTTGAGACTCGAGTCTGCTGAGACTCCCAGCCAAGTAAAAAGCCACTTCCTTCGCAGGTTTGTTCGCAGCCGCTCCTGCTTTTCAGTAACCGTGGCTCACCGCAGGTTTAAACTCCTGGGCTCATGTGATCCTCCCACCTTGACCTCCCCAGTAGCTGGGACGATAGGCAAATTGCCACTGCAATGTCTAATTTTTAAGTTTTTTGTAAAGACACCCCCCTCACCCCCACACACCTCCATGGTGCCCAGGCTGGTCTCAAACTGCCAAGCTCAAGTGATCCACATGCCTTTGCCTCCAAAGTGCTTGGATTCGAGGTGGGAGTCCTTGCACCCAGCCAGAACTTGTTCTTTATGTTGCAGCTGTGATTTGTCCTCCAGGTACATGTCTCCATCCATGGACTTCTGTATTCTGGAATTTACTCATGTGCTCATTAACCATTGCTTCTTCATGTTCCTTTTGCAGAAATAGTCTTTTGTGAGCCAAGTTAGGCCTAACCCTCTTCTTTAGACAAAGCTTACCTGTGGGACAACGGAAAAGGTACCGAGAGGGAAATGCTGCTACATTTATAATTTAAGCTTTAGATTTGATTTTAAGATTAGGGAGAGAACTTTCAAGTGGAAAGTCAGGTTTTGAACTTTGTTCCTCTGCTCTGTTTTCTGCTATTCCTTCCTCCTGTGGCCATGATTGCATCAGGAAGAAGCTGGATATTTTCTTTCCTCCTGGGGATTATAAGCAAACTGTACTTTTTGCAGTTTGGAGTGGCCTGCCACTCCTGAAATTCTGTCAGGGTCATTGATAAGGGGGGCGATTTGCAGAATTGGGTGGAGTCTGCTTCCTGAATTGTTCCTGCTTAAGTGGAGGACAAAGGTAGCGGCAGCTACCTGTGCTCAGGAACTTCAAAAACAAAATAGCAGCTGCCATAGAGATTAAGTTGCAATCCCGAGGCGGGGGGAGGTGGCTCCTGTTTGTAATCCCAGCACTTTGGGAGGCCAAGGCGGGCAGATCACCTGAGGTCAGGAGTTCAAGACCAGCCTGGCCAAGCTGGTGAAACCCCATCTCTACAAAAATACAAAAATTAGCAGAGCATGATGGCGGGTGCCTGAAATCCCAGCTACTCTGGAGGTTGAGGCGGGAGAATCGCTTGAATCCAAGAGGCAGAAGTTGCCGTGGGCCGATATTGCACCACTGCATTCCAGCCTGGAGACAGAGCAAGACTCCTTCTCAAAAAAAAAAAAAAAAAAAAAGACACAGTTTCGGGATGAAAGATAGGTATTGGTGTAATGATTTGAAACCATGATGGCAAGTTTGGCCATTTGTATTCTGAGGAATCCGTACCCCCTGAATCCAGAGTATTGTGAATCAATCCTAATATCCAGATTACATTACACATTACATAAAGTGCACTCATAAATCATCAAGAAAAATATAAGTAACCTTATAGAATAAATATATGGAGAGGCAATTCACAAGATTTAACTACAGATCATCAATAAGCATAAAAGATGTTCAAACACTCTGGTCATCAAGGAAGTAAAAGACACATCAAGGAGATATTTTTAGGCAGGGTGCTGTGGCTCACGCCTGTAATCCCGGGAGGCCGAGTTGGGCAGATCCTGAGGCCAGCCTGGCCTACGTGGTGAAACCCCGTTTCTACTAAAGATACTAAAAAATTAGCTGGCTGTGGTGGCACACATTTATAATCCCAGCTACTCAGGTGGCTGAGGCAGGAGAATTGCTTGACCTGGGATCATGTCAAGATCGCGCCATTGCACTCCAACCTGGGCGACAGGGTAAGACTTTGTCTCAAAAAAAAAAATAAAAAGGAGATATTTTTAGACCATGATATCAGTCAAATTTAGAAAGATTTGATATGAATATGAACATGTGGAAAGGTTAGCACTTTCTCACACTATTAAAGGCATCCTAATGGATTCAGGCTTTTTTGGGGGGGGTTGGAGTCTCTGTCGCCAGGCTGGAGTGCAATGGTGTGATCTCGGCTCACTGCAACCTCCGACTCCCAGGTTCAAGCGATTCTTTTATCTCAGCCTCCAGAGTAGCTGGGATTGCAGGCGCCTGCCACCACACCCAGCTAATTTTGTATTTTTAGTAGAGATGGGGTTTCTCCATGTTGGTCGAGCTAGTCTCAAACTCCCAACCTCAGGTGATCCTCCCACCTGGGCCTCCCCAAGTGCTGGGATTACAGGAGTGTGCCACCACACACAGGCTTTTTGAAGGAAAACTTGGAAGTCTTTGTTAAAATTTCAAACATATTTTAAGGGCTTATTGAGGCTGAACTTGGTAGAGAGTAAGCAGAAGATAATTTTCTTTTTTTCTCACGGCTCCCCCTTCTGACCCATTCTGTTGACCCTTTCCTCACGTTGGGTGAGATTACAGGTAGATCTCATAGCTTTCCTGGTCATATTCAGAAAATAAAAAGTCCACCCTAATCCAAACCTTAAACTCTCATCTACTTTAAAATCTCTCTGCTCCCCAGTGCTCTGGCCTTATTTAGACTCAGAAACCAAGTGAATTTCTTTTCTCCGATCTTGCTCCAACCCCTCCCTCACTGGCTTCTGTTAGGTTGATGGGGTGGGGTGGGGTGGAGGGGGTTGGGGTGAGGAGTTGTGGAGTTTTTTCAGATGATAAAATCTCAGGTTGTGATCTGGCATTTGTGCCCTCTGGGAGTGGCAGCTATCAAAAGCAGACTGTCTCCTGGGGGCGTTTGTGTGGGTTCTTTGGCAATTTCCCAGGCTGACAGTTTTCACAGCCTCCTGCTGACATTTCTTCTCTCCCATCCCGCCAGGTGCCTTAGTCTATTTGGGCCTCTATAACAAAATACGGTAGACTGGAGCAGGGGGCAGTGGCTCACGCCTATAATCCCAGCACTTTGGGAGGCAGAGGCGGGTGGATCACCTGAGATCAAGAGTTCAAGACCGGCCTGGCCAACATGGTGGAAGCCCGTCTCTACTAAAAATACAAAAATTAGCTGGTGTGGTGGCAGGTACCTGTAATCCCTGATACTCGGGAGGTTGAGGCGGGAGAATCGCTTGAACCTTGGAGGCAGAGGCTGCAGTGAGCCGAGATCGTGCCATTGCACTCCAGCCTGGGCAACAAGAGCGAGACTCCATCTCAAAACAACAACAGCAACAACAATAACAACAATACACACTGTAGACTGGGTAGCTGATAAACAGAAAAACTTATTTCTAATAGTTCTGGAGGCTGGGAAGTCTAACATCAAGGCAGACACCATGTCTGGAGAAAACTTTCTGGCTCATAGGTGGCACCTTCTGCTGCATCCTCACATGGGGGAAGGGGCGGGGGTCTCTCTCAGCCCTAGTTTATAAGGCACCGCCCCCCTGACCTGATCCCCTCCCAAAGACCTGCCTACTATGTAATACCATCACCTTGGGGGTTAGGATTTAACATATGAATTTTGAGGGGCACAAAGATTCAGACCATAGCACCACCTTCCCCAGCTCTTATATGGTTTACTTCCATCCTGTTTCAACTGAGATTGCATCATCCTTTGATGGAAACCCTCCTGAGATCCTCCTATTCAAGCAGGCCCCAAACTACTATAGCTGACACTTGAACAACTCATTTAAATTGTGTCAGGGCCACTTACAGGTGGATTTTTTTCAATAAATATGTTGGAAATTTTTTTGAAGATTTGCCACAATTTGAAAAACTTTGCAGACCAGTTATATAGCCTTAATAACAAAACATTAAGAAAAAGTTAGGGAGCTGGGTGTGGTGGCTCATGCCTGTAATTCCAGCATTTTGGGAGGCTGGAATTTTGGGTGGATCATTTGAAGTCAGGAGTTTGAGACCAGCCTGAGCAACATGGTGAAATCCCTTCTCCACTAAAAATGCAAAAATTAGCTGGGTGTGGTGGCACGTGCCTGTAATCCCAGCTACTTGGGAGGCTGAGTTAGGAGAATAGCTTGAACCTGGGAGCTGGAGGTTGCAGTGAGCTGAGATTGCACCACTGCACTCCAGCATGGGCGATAGAGTGAGACTCAAAAAAGAAAAAAGAAAAAGAGATGTCATGAATGCATAGAATATATGCAGATATTAGTCTGTTTTATCATTTATTACTATAAGATGTACACACACCTATTAGGAAAAGTTAAAATTTATAAAAACTTGCACACACAGACACAGACTCTACTTGGTGCCTTTCACAGTCAAGATAAATGTAAACAAGAGTAAAGATACAGTATTAGGCTGGGATCAGTAGCTCCCGCCTGCAATCTCAGCACTTTGGGAGTCCCAGGTGGTGGATCATCTGAGGTCAGGAGTTCAAGACCAGCCTGGCCAACATAAAGAAACCACATCTCTACTAAAAATACAAAAATTAGCTGGGCATGGTGGTGCATTCCTGTAATCCCAGCTACTCAGGAGGCTGAGGCAGGAGAGTCGCTTGAACCCGGGAGGTGGAGATTACAGTGAGCTGAGATCATGCCATTGCACTCCATCCTAGGCAACAAGAGCAAAACTCCACCTCAAAGAAAAAAAGATGCAGTATTAAATCATAACTTCATAAGATTAACTGGAGTAATACTGTAGTGCTGTAGTAATCTCATACCACCTCCCGTTGCTCTTGCAGTGAGCTCAAGTGGTGTGAGTATCCACTCAAAATGCCACGTGATGCTAATCATTTCTGTGTGAGCAGTTCATCTCTCCAGTAAACTGCAGATCACGGTAAAGTGATTTCACAGTTCTCGTGTATTTTTCGTGTTTAGTACAATACCATGAAGCTTGACTAACACCATGGGACTCACAAAAGGGCCACCGGTGATGCTGGAAGTACTTCCAAGGAGCAGAGAAAAGTCACGATGTTGTCACTTCAGACAGACAATTTACCTTGTAAACAGATGATGTCAACTTATGGTATCAATAAATACAGTACTGTCAATGTATTTCTCTTCTTTTTCTTTTTTCTTTTTTTTTTTTTTGAGACAGAGTCTTGCTCTTTCAGGTTGGAGTGCAATGGCACGATCTCAGCACACTGCAACCTCCGCCTCCCAGGTTTAAGAGATTCTCCATCTCAGCCTCCCAAGTAGCTGGGATTACAGGCACCTGCTATCACGCCTGACTAATTTTTGTCTTTTTAGTAGAGATAGGGTTTCACTGTGTTGGTAGGCTAGTCTTGAACTCCTGACCTCAAGCAATGCACTGGCCTTGGCATCCCAAAGGTCTGGGATTACAGGCCCGAGCCACTGCGCCCAGCCTGATTTTCTTAATAACATTTTCTTGCTTACTTTATTGTAAGAGTGCAATATATAATACATATAACATATAAAATATGTGTTAATCAACTGTTTATGTTAACAGTAAGGCTTTTGGTGAACAGTAAGCTATGAGTAAAAGTTTTGAGTGAGTCAAAAGTCCAAAAAGTAGCTGGGTGTGGTGGCATGGTACAGGTGCTATACTACCACGTTCAGCTACTCAAAAGGCTGTGGCAGGAGGATCACTTGAGCCCAGGAATTTGAGACCAGCCTGGGCAACATAGCAAGACTCTTTAACAAAAGAAACTTACATGCTTATTTTCAACGGTGCAGGGGTCAGTGCCCCTAACCTTCATGTTATTCAATGATCAACTGTATTTTTCAAGGGGTTTACATTTAAAAAAATTTTTTAATTTTATTATTTATTTAGTTATTTATTTATTTTGAGATGGAGTTTCACTCTGTCACCCAGGCTGGAGTGCAGTGGTGTGTTCTCAGCTCACTGCAACCTCCACTTCCCGTGTTCAAGCGATTCTCCTACCTCAGCCTCCCAAGTAGCTGGGATTACAAGCACATGCCACCGCACCCAGCTAACTTTTGTATTTTAGTAGAGACAGGGTTTCGCCATGTTGGCCAGGCTGATCTCAAACTCCCGACATCAGGTGATCTGCTGCCTCAGCTTCCCAAAGTGCTGGATTACAGGCGTGAGCCACCACGCCCAGCTGGGGTTTACATCAAGCTCATAGAAAATCTGTGCCCTTGTCCCCCATACCTTCACCCAGTTGGTGAAAGCACAGTTGGTTTCAACACTGCCCTCTTTTCTCTGTGGCCACGGCAGCTATGATCCCAGCCACTCACCATTATGTTTCCAGGTGTTACGGGCTCAACAAGATATATGAAGTCCCTCAACAAGATATATAGTCCCTTAAGATATAGTGAAGTCCTAATCCCCAGTACCCCAGAATGTGACTAGATTTGGAAATAGGGTAGTTACAGAGTGCAGATGTAATTAATTAAACTTAGATGAGGTCATAATAGGTATAGAGTGGGTTCTTCATCCAGTAGGACTGGTGTCCTTATAACAAGACAGAGACAAGCAGGAGACGGTGGCCTTGTGACAGCAGAGACAGAGATGGGAGCAATACATCCACAGTCAAGGATACCAAAGATTGCAGGCAAACACCAGAAACTAAGGAGAGACAAAGATTCTCCCCTCAAGGTTTCAGCATGGCCTTGCTGACACCTTCATTTCTGACTTTCAGCCTCCTGAACTGTGAGACAATAAATTTGTTGTTTTAAGTCACCCAGTTTGTGACGCTGTTATGACAGCCCTAGGAAACTGATGCACCAGTGTTAGGAGATATAGTCCAATTCCCTGGGTCATTCTTTAAAGTCCCCTTAAAGCCAAGGGTGGGGAGGAAAATGATATAGTACACAGCACTACCTCAACTCTGTGCCTAAAGAAATCCTCAAGTGCCTTCACGAATCCTGAAAGAATCCTTAGTTTTTTCATAGATTGATAGGTATGCTGTGCATGCATGCATGTCTGGCACCTACTCAACTTTTCTCAGACTTTGGGGTCTTGGATAAAACAGACAGTGGAAAAATTTATATTTTCACGGCCTGTAACACATACATGTTCTTCTACTTAGCAATTCCACTTCCAGTTATTATCCTAGAGAGAGAACTCATAGCTGAACACAAAGATGCATGAACATGGCTGTGCACTGAAGCATTGTTTATAATAGTCAAAAATTTAAATGACCTAATGACATCCAGTAGCAGAATAATTAAATGAAGGCATATATCCATATAGAGGAATACTATTAAAGAGAAGGTTGACATTAACATATCTACAATACATATTGTAGAATTTTAATAAGCTGCGAAGGAAGATACACGATATGGATCCAAGTATGCCAAAAGAAAACTGTACATTTGTACATATGTATGTGTATATAAATGCATAGAAAAGAATTTTGAGGCTGGGTGTGGTGGCTCATGCCTGTAATCCTGCACTTTGGGAGGCCAAGCGGGGGTGAATCACTTGAGGTCAGGAGTTCGAGACCAGCCTGGCCAACATAGCGAAACCCTGTCTCTACTAAAAATACACAAAATTGGCCAGGTATAGTGGTGCATGCCTGTAATCCCAGCTACTTGGGAAGCTGAGGCAGGAGAATACCCGGGAGACAGAGGTTGCAGTGAGCAGAGTGAGACTCTATCTCAAAAAAAAAGGGTTTTGAAGGAGACTCAGGAAGTTCAGGATAGTGGCTACCTCTGAAGGATAGAGCTTGGAGAGGGAAAATCAAGGAAAACTTTCCCTTTTTACTATGTAGACTTTGCTGAGTTTTTTCATTTTAATTATTCCAGTGGAAACATTTTACTTTTGCAATTAAAATGCAACATTAACATTGAAAATGCAGGCCGGGGGCAGTAGCTCACGCTTGTAATGCCAGCACTTTGGGAGGCCAAGGCAGACAAATCATGAGGTCAGGAGTTCGAGACCAGCCTGGCCAACACAGTGAAATCCTGTATCTACTAAAACTACAAAAATTAGCTGGGCGTGGTGGCAAGCGCCTGTAATCCCAGCTACTCGGGAGGCTGAGGCAGGAGAATTGCTTGAACCCTGGAGGTGGAGGTTGCAGTGCGCCAATATTGCACAATTGCATGCCAGACTGGGCGACAAATCTAGATTCCGCCTCAAAAAGAAAAAAAATTGAAAATGCAGTAATTACGTGAAGTTGGAGAAATGGGTTTTGATTTTCTAGAGACATTCTCATTCTATGTTGATTTAGGTTTTGACTTTGTAGCCTCCCAATGTAAATGCCAGTAGATGTCAATACACCTTTAGCAGCTGGTAGTTCCTGCCATGTACAACTGCCAAGCGGCAGTGAGGTCCTTTGTTTCAGAGGTGCGTGGGTACAGTGATTGTTTGTTATGGTTGGAAGCCTGTTTAAGGAGGTTCATGTAGGTGAGGGGAATGGCATTAAGGGGGAAGAAATGTCGCTTCAGGGTCCTGAGTTCGTGCCTTCAGGGACCCAGCCTCAGGCTAAGTCCAGTCATTGAGAGCGTATTGGACTTTGAGGTCTTGAATTCATCACTAAAAGTTTGCTTCATTGCCAAGATGCCATTTCCAAACATACAGTGATTGCCTTGCAAATGCATCCTGAAGACATGACCCGATTTCTCTGACTTTCATTCATCAGACCAAGAATTTAATAATGGATACTGATGTCTTGCTGCTACTGGGTCTAAAGCTGTCCTCTAGAAGAAATTTCTTTTGAACTTAAAAATAGATTTTGTTCCTTTTCCTGTCAACCCACTCTTCACTTGCAAGGATGTTTTGCCTGTATTGGTTACCCAGAAATGATTACATGAAGAAAGAAAGAAAAAGAACTAAACATCCATAATTTTTTTTAAAAAACCTAGGTTTTTCTTTTATATTTTAAATATAAAGTTAATTTTGGGAGGCTGAGGCAGGAGGATCACTTGAGACTAGGAATTTGAGATCAACCTAGGCAACAAAGTGAGACCCCCACCTCTACAAAAAATAACAAAAATTAGCTGAGTGTGGTGGTGCATGCCTGTAGTCCAGCTACTGAGGAGGCTAAGGTCAGAAGATTGCTTGAGTCCAGGAGATTGAGGCTGCAGGGAGCTATAATTGCACCACTACATTCTATTCTGGAGCTCTTATGGAGCTGCTGGCTGACCAGGGAGGGATGCTATTCCATTTCTGATAACAAAGGATCTAAGCCCCTCTGTTATTGACTTCATCTTCTCAAAGCGGCTCTACCATGCTGTTGTAACTGTACCACTGGCCATCCAGAGGGTTTCTGCAATAGCCTGCAGTGGTCCAAACCCCAAGTCTCAGTTATTGGAGCACCCAAAAGAAAGAAGGCATTTCCCACTGACATAGCTGAAAATAGACATGGTTATAACAGAGCGAGAAAAAAACAGTCCATTTATGGCCAGAAATGAATTTTGTGGAATCAAAAAGAACGGTAAGTCACACTCCCACATTCTAACTGACAGCATGCTGCTGTTTTAAGTTCAGTCTTATGTAGTAACCTTTGCTCAGGCAAAATCACCAATAAAAGGGAGCCCCAAGTTATGGAGCCTGATAATAAATAATTTCATCCTGTTTCTTCTGGGAAGCTTCCAAATGTGCATCTCCAATTAAGTATGAAATTAAAGGGAAAGTGAGAATCACAATAATACTAATTGTATGGTAACTCGCCGTTAGTTTTGAGAATCAGGCACACATAACCAACTCTGTTTGTGCGGTCCCAGCATGTCTGCGTCTTTGTTCATTCTTCTATTTATTTACGATGTATCTGCTAGATGTCTAGGACCAGGCTAAGATCTAAACGGTGCTCAGTAATATTGTTAGAATGAAGGAATGACAAAGCTAAAAAGGAATTATTAAGCTGCATATGTTTTTTTTTCTCAAATCAGTGCCGTGTTACTCTTGCCATGCACAGAGAGAAACACCGAATGTATTAATGCTTCTTCTATTACTAGGTGAGAATCCTGAACTCTCTGGCTTAGAAAGAATCTTAGCAAGACATCAGTTGCCAAAAGAGATTAATCTGACCCCAAAGCCGAACAGAATGCCCCCGTGGAAAAGAAAAATCATCAACAATGTAACTGATGCGTGGAAGAAATGTCACTTGTTGAAGAGAAACACGAAAGAGCCCCCCATGTCCACCATAGTTGTCAGGTAGACTAATTTCTGCCCTATGTGGATATACTTAGAGATACACAGGCTGATCACAAATTCTCTATATGCCTTAGCTAAAAAACGATTTAATGTGGTCTTTAACATAGGCAGACAGCATAAACATTGTTGCAGTCCACAGTCCCTGGGTAAAGAAAAACAAGACACAGAGAAACAGCAAAGCAGTGGACAGTCCAGCCGAGGACTGACCCCAGTTGTTTGTTCCACAGCATGTTTATTGAGGATACAAGGAAGAGCCTCATTCATAACTAATCTGATTTTAAACTATTAAGGAAAAAGGTTCAGGAAATGTTCTTTAACAGAGGAGGGTTTTTTTGTTGTTGTTTTTGAGATGGAGTCTCGCTCTGTTGCCCAGGCTGGAGTGCAGTGAGGCGATCTTGGCTCACCACAACCTCCACCTCCTGGATTCAAGCGATTCTTCTGACTCAGCCTCCGAAGTAGCTGGGATTACAGGTCAGTGCCACCACGCCCAGCTATTGTTTTGTATTTTTAGTAGAGATGAGGTTTCACCATGTTGGTCAGGATGGTCTCAAACTCCTAACTTGTGATCTGTCCGCCTTGGCCTCCCAAAGTGCTGGGAATACAGGTGTGAGCCACCCACATCAGGCCTAGCACAGGAGGTTTAATGGAAAGCAAATGTATCTTCTTGGAACATCAGCACTTTCATAATTCCGGCCAAGTGCATAATTGCTAAGTTCATCCACAACCTCTTATCAATAGGGAAAGTGTGTCTCAACCTATGATCTCCTACTTTTGAGAACTTGCAGTAAAGAGTAATCAAGAACATTTGAGGATGCTGAACTTCTCCACAATTCCCTCCCCCTCACCACCCTTTTTTTTTTTTTTTTTTTTTTTTGAGATGGAGTAGAACTCGATCGCTAGGCTAGAGTGCAATGGGGCAATCTTGGCTCACTGCAGCCTCTGCCTCCTGGGTTCAAGTGATTCTCCTGCCTCAGCCTCTCAAGTAGCTGGGATTACACGCTCGTGCCACCACGCCCAGCTAATTTTTGTATTTTCAGTAGAGATGGGGTTTCACTATGTTGGCCAGGATGGTCTCTATCTCTTGACCTCGTGATCTGCCCGCCTCGGCCTCCCAAAGTGCTGGGATTACAGGTGTGAGCCACCACGCCCGACCTCCCCTTTTGTTTTTAATAAGGAGGATTGGCCTCTTGTTCTTATCGGTGGCAACAGGAAAATAGAAAACAGCAAGGTAAGATTAACAAGAATCCAAGTATACAAATTATAATGATATTGACCCATTTAGAAAAATTTCACCCCAAAGTACAAAACCATTGTTGGATGGGGTCCACCTGAATTGTTTGGATCCTAGAAACTTCTTTTTGGATGGTTTTTAAAGCCACAGACAGAGTGTGCTGATAATCAGGGATAAGGTGCAGCACTCGGTTTTCATGATAGCACATACTCCCACTTTGGGCTGCTGTGAGCATGTCTAGAGCCATTTTATTTTGTAGCACAATTCTTTGAATCTGGCTTACTTCTTTATTCAGCAACGTAATTCCTGCTTGAGTTGCATTAAAGGCAGCAGCTGTGTGCTTGGCAAGGGCCTCTACAGATTGTTCAGTTGAGATTGCCCCGGCTTGTGGGGAAAATATAGTTATTAAATAGTATCACCAGCAAGCATGTCGGCGTCTAGACAGATATTTATGTTCTACCATTTCCCAGTTATTTGATAATTGAGGAAGATGTTCAAGGATTTGGGCCGGAATGTGTGGCTTTCCCCAGCAGCAGATATTGGACCAATTTAACGGGAGGTATAACCAGCCATGACTTTCACAGAACCATAAATTACCAGGAGGGACAGCATATACTCCATAAGAATTGTTTTGGCCCGATCGACTGGTCAGCATCTCAGATACCCATTTAGTGCTTGAATTCGGTACACTTATGGTGTGACACAATTCCGTAGGTAAACTACCTACTGGAATTTTTTCTTTTTGAGAAATACAACGCGGTATACTTTGGGGAAACACCACTTTTTCCGTGGTATACCAGAGAGCTCTGTCCCACACAGAATACCCGAGGGAAGGTTTAGGGGGCAGTTCGGTGTGACGCCACTTTAAATATAAAGAAAATAAGGAACCAGAAATGTTATGACTTTTTTCCACTGTAAAAAATGTCCCCAGTCTTTTTCTATAAATAATCTTTTAAACTGCTGCCAAATCTCATTATAGGACATGTTTTTTTCTATTCTGCCACCACTCTAGATATTCCCACTGGGACAGAGCTGCAGGGTGCATACTCCATGGATACCCTGCACCACTAAAACAGGAAACCATGCACACACCCAGCAGTTGGATTGGTTAGCAACCTGCACTGTGGTCTGGGTCCATTGGACATAGGTGTTAGCAGAGACCAAACGTAACGATATTGCCATTAAGACCCCTACTTTGATTGAAGAAGCTGTGAGTGTTGCCATCATAGCCAGTAATAAATTTTCTGGAGTAAATTCCTGTCCTGCATCGCGAACAGCCGTTTCAGTATGACGGGAGTATTTTCACGTCCTCCCAAGTGGGCAACTCGTGATCTCCTTCCCCTTATCTGGGGAACAGTAGGTGCCTTTCTCTATGGCTCCTCGGTCGTCATCGGTCAGAACTTTGGAATCAGGTTTTTTCGATCCTTGATGCCAACTCACGGTATGGTTTAACGCATCGAGCAGGAACTCACAGAGTACCTGTAGGAGACAGCACAGCAGCGGAGCCTCCTCTGCATGTGATAAGGAGCACTGGCCCCTTCCACGTGGGATCCGGTGGCTGTTGATACCATATTAATGGTTTATCTGATTCCTATGGGCTAGAAAAATAAGTGACTGCATGTGAGATTACTGCAGACAATTTTAAAAGTAAATGGTTAATAGTCAACAAAGCTATTTTAATCCTAATTGGTGGCTTTGTCAAGGGAGGCAACTCCCCCTTTTCTTTTTTCAGAACTAGCTTTAACAGGTGATGAGCTTGTTCTACGTTGGCTTGTCCAGTAGGATTATAGGGAATGCTGAACGTATGCTTGATATCCCAGCGAATGCAAAAAGCAGCAAATGTTTTCAGAAGCATAGGCAGGTTCATTGTTCACCTTAAGCTGACGGGGACAACCCAAAGCAGCAAAAGCCTGAAGAAGATGATTACTACCGTGATTAACACGCTCACCTTTTTGAGGAGAAGCCCAGGTAGCGTTGGAAAATGTATTCATAGAAACATGAACATATGGGAGAGGTTTAAGACTAGGGATATGAGTAACATCCATTTGCCATAGCTCATTTGGAGCAGGGCCTCTGGGATTAGTGCCTATGGCAGCACTAGAAAATGTTAATGCCTGGCAAGGAGGGCAAGAACGGACAAGTTGCTGAGCTTGTTGCTTAGAAATAGAAAAATATTTTATTAGTGAATGGGCATTTTCATGGAAAAATTGATGGGAAGAAAAAGGATTGGTAAATAAAGAATTAATCAGCCGCAGACTAATATTCGCAATTTTGTTCGCAGTTGCCAAGGGTCCCGGAAGATGGGAGTAGCTGCGAATATGCGTTAGAAAGATGGTTTTAGTGCGATGGGACAGCAATATTTGAACAGTTAGAAATAAGGTGAGCAGATTAGTTGAAATAGTGTCCTTTATAGCAGCCTGAGGCAATAGGGGAACAAGATTGGCAACCTATGAGGAATTAGTGATATAATGTTAAGTGCACGATGGGGGAATTTTTGAAGAGCTAATATTAGAGCTCCAACTTCTGCTTTTAGAGTTGAGGATGTTTACGGAGAAAAGTGTTTATTCCATTGGTTATTTGCACACCAAACCATGACTTCCTAACGTGGCTTACTGTTAGTAAAAACCGTGAGAGTATTTGGAATAGGATGCAAGCTGGTTATAGTTTGTTGCTCTCAAGGTAAGAATTTTAAGGCTTGGAGATGAAAGTCTGAAGGAAAATGGGAAGTAAAATGCTTTATGTAATTAGATGCTGCTATTTGAAAGGATAAATTATGAGTATGCACTGGTGTCATTTGCTCTGTTGGAAGAGGTAAATGGATTTTTATGACATCACAGCCCCGTAACTACAAAGCTTAATGACGGCCAAGAGAAATCAGGGAAATAATGGAGGCAAGTGGAGTGGCAAGATGGTGTTTAGGCTGTGATGGCAAGTGGAGCCATTTAACCACCAATAGTTGGTTCTTGTTGGTTATTTGACCCAATAGTGCTGTAGGGCTTGAAGGTGTTAACAAAATAAAGAGGTGTAAGGAATAGGAGGGATTCAAATGATCCAGAAAATGCTAAAAGAACTTTTCATTAGCCAATTGCAGTAATTTCTGATGTTGTTCGTTAAGAACGTGTATGGAGGCAGAGGGGGAGTCTCCTGCCAGCAATAGGAATAAATGTTTTAACAAATAGGTAGGAATACCCAAAGAGGGCCGTTACCAATTGATGTGTCCCAATACGTGCTGGAGCTGAGGTGATGTTCATAGAGATGGAATACTCAGAGATGGCAAGGTTGGGCGAACTGTGGTGCCCATGAATTGAAACCCCAAGTAAGAATAAGGCTCCTTGTATTGAAGCTTTTCTAGGGCTATATGAAGTCCTGCCCTTATAAGGACCTGTAGTAATTCTTGAATCGGGGGGTCTTGATTAGGTTCAGCTAACAAAATATTAAACTTGTAATGACATAAGAGAAGGTGAGGATATAACTGTTGGAAAGGTTTTAAAGCCTACTAACATAATATTGCCAAAGAGTGGGAGAATTCATTATACCTTGAGGAAGGATGATCCAATGATAGCGCTGAGTAGGCTGAGACTTATTGTATTCAGGAACAGAAAAGGCAAAGTGTGGTCTGTCTTCTGGATATAGGGAAATGTTAAAAAAAAAAAAAAAAGAAAAAGAAAAGCAGTTCTTTAAATGAATAACAACTAAAGAATAGGTGCGGGGAATTAAACCTGGACTCGGGACACCTAATTGTAGGAGCCCATGGGATTTCACTGTGCATTTATAGCTCTCAAGTTATGCAAACACTGCCACTTACCAGATTTTTGGGGGATAGTAAAGCTAGGGGAATTCCAAGGGCTGTTGGATATTTCTATGTGACCTGCCTCAATTGTTTGTGTACCAACTGTTGAATAATTTAAATCTTGTGGCCAAGGAAGGGGCCACTGCTCCACCCATACAGGAGGGCCTTGTTTCCAACTAGCTTAATGGGTTTAATAGGAGCAGTGGCCCTTAGGATAAATTTGTTTGAACAGATATATTAAATTGAGCTAGCAAATCCTGTCCCCGAATGCTTAGAGGAATATCCATAACAAAAAGCATTACCTATCCTTCATTATTATCTTTATCAACAAAGCATAGGGACTTGCTCTGATAGGCCTGCTGGGTACTTCCAATCCCCGGCAGTCTATTATGTACCAGGTATAAAGGCCACGCCAGAGGCCAATGAGATAGGGTGATTATAGTTACATCAACCCCTGTGTCTATGAGTCCAGAAAATTGTACATTATTTACAGATAATGTCACTATTGTACATTAGTACCAGCTCGGTCGGGGGACTCCCACCCAGGTGGTACTGATGGTATTGAGAGGCAGACAACCAGATAGAACAACAGAGTGGATCTATCTGCAGGACCAACAGCCTGAGAGCTGAGAGGCTAACAGCGTTCCAGGATGAAGGCCCCAAGCAGATTCTCATCCATGTATTTATTTGCTCTTAGACAGGTATTCTTATTAATACACAGGTGTTCCATATTTACTCATAATGCAAGAATATACCAAGTCGGCAGCTGTTACTCACCTACCACTAATTACAAACTAAAAGGTATTCTCCACAAAGGAGCCATGGGGGCAGGGTAAACTTAATGTTTCTCAATACTATTAGTTGATTTTCCCCCAGGTTTACAATCCAGTTGACATTCGTAGAACCAAACCCCTTGTCTTTTCTTTTAGCCTCCATTGCTTTGGGAACCCAATAAGATATTAAAACTAGCTGTGCAATGGACATTCCCTTTTCTAATTTTAGCTAATGATGAGCCCATGCCTGAACTTTTATTATTCTGGTATAATCAGAGTTAATTAATCCTGGGACAACCGTAAGTTCCATTTTTACCATGTGGGATTTCCCTAATAACAGGCCACAATACCCAGAGGGCAGTGGACCTTTGGTAAGAGTAGGAATTACATGTACTACTTCTGGTATCTCAGTTACACATTCTTTAGCTAGAATTAGGTCTAGACCTGCACTGCCAACTGTTGCTGCAGTTAACTGTGAAATAGATTGCCAGGAGATGAGGTTTCTGTTACTTTGGAGATTCTTTGGGGCTCCAGGACTGTCCAAGTATGGGCCATAGTTGAGGGTCCCTGTTTGGTGTTCGGGGTCAGGGACAAGCACCTCCTCAAGTTTTCCTGGTCCTTGCTTTCTTTGGACAGATATTGATTAGTCCATTGATAACCCTTTTGACATTTAGGACATTTATGGGTTGGGCATTTAACCTCTGATCTGCATACCTTTTGCATATGTCCTACTTTACCACATTGAAAGCACTGAACAGAAGGGCATAGGGCCACAGCCAGCAAGTGGGCCTTCTGGATTTTTGTGTCTATATTCTGACAAGCCCATATAAATTCAGCAAGACTCACTCCTGGGGTATTTTTAACTGGCTACAAGGCATTTTTGCAATTTTCATTAGCATTTTTATAGGCCAATTGCATTAGCAACATATTGCATGCATCAAAATTATTAACCTGCTTCTCTAAGGCTCTTGTAATCTTTCTGTAAAACTCATGTAAGGCTCTATGGCTCCCTGATGAATTGTGGAGAAGGACCCCTGTGGGGCATCTACTTCAGGGATTTTATTCCAGGCATGTAGAACAGCTTGAGCAATTTGGGGAAAAACCGGCTGATCTAAAGCAGCTTGTTGCACAGGGGTCAAGTAATTACCTTCCCCCTTAAGCATATCAACCGAAATAGGGATATTATGATTTAAATTTTCCGTGGCAAACGTAGCACATTGGTTAT
The DNA here is from genome assembly GCA_963573385.1 of Cacajao melanocephalus. Taxonomy (NCBI): domain Eukaryota; kingdom Metazoa; phylum Chordata; class Mammalia; order Primates; family Pitheciidae; genus Cacajao; species Cacajao melanocephalus. The sequence continues at coordinate 1,966 of CAUYLG010053254.1, read as the reverse complement.
AATACTCATGCAACCAAACAGAATATTGGGCTGGTAGCACCATGTTTATCAATGTTTTCCAGTCCCAAGGAGTCATCTCATACCCTCCTCCTATACCCTCTATTATGCCTTTTGTAAAGGAACTGGAAGCTCCGTTTTCTTTAATACTCCTTTTCAACTCCTTAAAAACCATAAAAGGCAGTTGCTCATGCGGAGGGGGGGTGGGTGTTGGCTAGCAGCTCTTATAACTGAAAATGCTACAATACCTTCTTCCTTTTGTGCCTCCTTTATGAGATTTTCAATAACCCAGCGTCGTTCTTGCCCTTCCTCACCTGGAGCAGTTTCACGGTACAGCCGGGGACTGCTTCTTTTCTATGGGGGGCATTATTGGTATTAAATCTGCCCAGGGTGTTTTTCTTTCCGCTAAGGATCCTAGTGCCACTCGGCAAAGATGCTAAGTATGCAACTGTGCTACAGCTACAACCCCTGTCTTTTTGCAGCCATCTTCCTATTCACTCCCAGTCCCGAGAGTCCATGGACCCTTCCTCAGGGTACCATGGGCACTGATAGTAAATTACTTTTAAAAAGGAAGATAATTCAAAGTCAGAAACCCAACATCCTGTTTTGTGCAGCAAAAGGGCGAGGTCTCGCTTGTGAGCCATTTGCAAAGCTGAAAAAGAATGACCCATGCCCTTGAAAAAACAAAGGATACCTCTGCCGCAGGCTTTCAAAGGTATGGTGCCTACCTGGCGAAATGGATGTCCGATTTCCCATGCCAGGCTTGGAGAGGATATCTGCGGGAGGGCCACGGAGGGAGGGTCCCTGTTTGGCACCAGTTATCCTAGCCCACAGTCCCTGGGTAAAGAAAAACAAGACGCAGAGAAACAGCAAAGCAGTGGACAGTCCAGCCGAGGACTGATCCCAACTGTTTGTTCCACAGCATGTTTATTGAGGATGCAAGGAAGTGCCTCATTCATAATTAATCTGATTATAAACTATTAAGGACAAAGGTTCAGGCAATGTTCCTTAGTAGAGGAGGTTTAATAGGAAGCAAATGTGTCTTCTCGGAACATCAGCACTTCTATAGGGTACTCAGCATTCTTGAGTTCTGGCCAAGTCTGTGATTGCTAAATTCATCCAGAACCTCTTATCAAAAGTGTGTTTCAACCTATGATCTCATACTTCTGGGAACCTGCAGTAAGAAGCAGTCAAGAACCATTGAGGATGTTGAACCTCTCCACAGAAAATAAGCACTGCTCTATATAAAAGCACATGGGCCCCGTTTTTACCCACCAGCAAGCTGCTGGAGGAATCCTCACTGGGAATAAATTCATGGAGATGGGAGCAGGTATGTGGGCCTCCCATGGGCCATTGCAGTCTAGAATACTGAGCAGAAATCTGTCAAGGCCAGAGTGGGATTTTTGGAGACAAACCCAACCACTGAGCTGCAGGGCTTTTTGGCTGCATAAGTCAAGAAGCAGTAGGTCCACCACTGGCATGCTCAGGGCCTAGGATACCATAGTAGGATGTGGCAGAGCTTTGGCTTTATACCTGGTCTACCAGATTTTACATGGAGAGAACTGGAGCACCATTGGACATTGTTAACAAAGGGAGTGACGTGATCTGACTCAAATCCTCTCTGACCTCCCAAGGAATGCATGGGTGGAGGAGAGCTGTTGGGAGATTTTACAGCTCTGCAGGTAAGGGGTGGTGGCCCAGGTGGTAATGGTGAGGATGTGGAATTGGCTGGAATCTGGTGCTCAAAGTCACAAGCTCTAGTTCCTTGGCAAATTATCTTTTTTGGTGCACTTCTTTCCCTGCTTATAGCAGATAGATGGTATTTATTTTTTTTTTTTTTTTCATATAGAGGGGGTTTTTTCATGTTGGCCAGGCTAGTCTTGAACTCCTGATCTCAGGTGATTCATCCCCCTTGGCCTCCCAAACTGTTGGGATTACATGCATGAGCCACCACGCCTGGGCTTAAGGT
>CAUYLG010053253.1:0-16789 GCA_963573385.1 Cacajao melanocephalus | reverse complement strand
GTGAGAACATGCGGTGTTTGATTTTCTGTTCTTGTGTCAGTTTGCTAAGAATGATGGTTTCCAAGTTCATCTGTGTCCCTACAAAGGACACGAACTCATCGTGTCTTTGCCTTAGCATTTGCCTTTCTTTCCTTTGGGCTCTTTCTATACACTGTATTTTCAATATGTGTCATCTTGATCTGCCTTTTCTCATACTATTGCCTCTACTTGGAATAGCCCTTTCTCTGCTTAGAAAAATCTACTGGAACTTGTTGGTCCAGCTAAAATACCATGGCTCATCTGAAGACTTTTTGACCCTCCCATCTCTCAACCAGATGTCTCATGACTCCCCTCAGATTCCAGTAACACTTTGTCCTTCACTATATTATGGACAAACCATATTTTGTAAATTTTTTTAACTCTTTCCTTATCGTTCTTATTTTAAGCTCTGAATTCTTCAGCAATAGGAGATGTGACTTAGTTGCTATTGTTTCATGGACACATTAGGACTGCAGTGAAACTACAGGAATGAGTGAATTATATAATCATATCTCTGTACATACCCCCACAACTGTACACTTGCACACTTTTATTTTTTCTTTTATCTTTACATTTTCTTTATTAATAAATTTTAAAAGCATTTATCTCATATAGCAAATATATATTTACCTGTTTCTTTAAATGATATGAAACTTACAATATCAATTGGCATTAACATCACAGTGCTATTTTTCCGGGAAGTCTACCTGGTTGTTCTGACCAAGGTAACTTTTCTGTTTTGTGTATCAATGTCTTCTCCAATGAAGAAGCAAATAATACAAATACATTAATCCATATTTATGCAATGGCAAGTGAATGCGGTTCGCTAAAACAGAAGCTGCCTTATAGATGGATTAAGAAATCTGTCCTATGGCTAGACATGGTGGCTCACACCTGTAATCCCAGCACTTTGGTAGGTCGAGGCGGCGGATGACGAGGTCAGGAGTTCGAGACCAGCCTGACCAACATGGTGAAACCCCATCTCTACTAAAAATACAAAAATTAGCTGGGCATGGTGGGGGGCATCTGTAATCCCTGCTACTTGGGATGCTGAGGCAGGAGAATCACTTGAACTGGGAAGCAGCGGTTACAGTGAGCCAAGATTGCACCATTGCACTCCAGCCTGGGCAACAGAGCGAGATTCTGTCTCAAAAAAAAAAAAAAAAAAGGAGATCTATTCTAAACTATATATTTTGCTGGTAATTTCAGCCTAAAGAGTTTAGTTTTTTTTTTCTTTGTGGGATGTGTAGTAATACAGTATTGTTGTTGTCATTGAATTGGACAGTATCAATGAAAACACTGGCAGAAAGCTTCTCTTTCATTATTTTGGAAAATTCAATTTAAAGGGAGGAACAACAGGGAATAATTCATTGCAAACAGCCCAACATGAATTACTGAGAATTAAGAATTACTCTGTTGAACACCGTTTGACATGCTTTTCACCCCTAAATTAAAAGTTATTAGGGCATATGGTGGTGTAGTCATGTATACATCATAGGTAGTATGCAGTTGTATCCCATTAAACAGACAGATTAACTGAAGTACAAGGGATAGCCAATTCTATAGAATCACATAAGGAGAAAAAGACATAGAGAAATACTCTCACTGCTTTTTATTCTGGATCCTAAGTTATGCTTGAATTTACGTGATTCTCAATCTCAGTCATCATTGGTTCAATTAAATTTATGTTCACAAAAACACTAACTGGAATAAATCTGAACATGGTCATTTTGGAACCAAGTTTGCTTTTCTCTGATTATTTCACTGGTATAAATTGTGTTTGAGGAGCATAGTAAAAAATGTTTGGATATTTCTGTATTGCAAACAAGAAAAAAACAAACCCAAAACTATATTTCTTCATTTGTGGCTAAGGATGCCTTGAAATTTCATGAAGTAGTCTAAAAACTCTAGAGCTGTGTGAAAAATGTGCATGGGAGATAACCAAGCCTGGTTCCACCTTCTGCATTTTTCAATTTGTTTTCTTATCAGCATGCCCGTAAACCTGGAAAAGCGTTAGGCACAAACCCATTGATAAGCATATGAGAATTTCTTCTAGTGTCCCTCATTCTTCTTTATGGAATCTTTTATAATTTTGGAGTGCCCATTAGAAATAACAAAGAGTTATAATACAAACATAAAAACAAATTATTTTAATGTCAGACACTGTAATGCATGTGCAGCATCCCTTTTGTTAATCTTTGGATGAATGAGAGGGAGGGACAACTACCTGGGAAGAAAGAGTAGTTAATTCAGCTCACTACCAACATAAATGACAGTGGAGGACTTTCTTAACCATGAGGATTTGAAAGTTAAACTGCTGCATGCCACTTTCTAATTAGGATACCTGGGAGTAAGCAACAGAAATGGACTCAGGCTTACTTCAAGAGAAAATGAATTTATTAAATATATGTCTGTAAGGTCTCAGAATCAAAGAGAAAGTTGGAAGTTCAGCCCTGGAAAATGAACAGGAGTTAGGAGGGGCTACACATTTTTTAACATAGGGATGTGTTCAGGAAAATCTGATTAGGACAATACAACTGGAAGCCACATTAATGGGCATGCACCATACCATCCTTGCTGGATACTGAGGGTCTGCTGTTGCTCTCGGGAATAATTTTTCAATTACAATTTTATCTCAAAATTCAGAGTCTTGGGTGGGTGTGCAACCTAAGGATATTTTATCTGGATTTTCTCTTATGATTGAAGACGGGGCTGCACTTCCTATCGATACATAACACAAGCATTCTCCAAAGTAGAAAGGGAAGTCAGATGGGGAGTAGCCAAATAAGAGGACAAAATGTATGCTAGGTAGCCGATACAGAGAAAAATGGGTGCATGGTCATTAATTTACCATCTTAAAATATGTATACTTCTTTTCAGGGTAACTGGATAAAAATGTTCGATTCTTTCCAAATTATATCTTTTATCTTTTGTGGCAGATTACTTACTAGTAGCTTCCAGTAATTAAAAAAAAAAATTAAACATCTATCTACAGGTACACTGACCAGTATCTATGACCTGATTTTGGTTTATTTAAGCCTGTAGACCACCATGAGAAATATTATCACATCTTTACAAATGAGAAAACAGACTCAGAGAGATGAAGTAACATGATTGCCCAAATATTACAAAGAGCAATTGGCATTGCCGGGATGAGATCTCATGTCTCTATGATAGAAATTTCATTTTTCTTCAGAGACATGAAAAAAGTTATCTTTCTGATAACATAGTTGTCATTTAGTTCACTATTGACTATTTCTACATTTGTTAGATCTCTTTTTTCTATATTTTTTCTTTACTAAAAATCTTTTTATTTTCTGCTTTGAGTTCTACTACATTCATTCATATTAGGCAGTAACGTTTTATCCTAAATTAATGCCCTTATCCATTGTTTTTATTTTTCCTTATTCTCCATATCTCTGTTAATTTATACATGGTTGTAATGAAAAGTCACATTAGAACATAAGATCTTGTATTTTTAAATCTTTAAAACCCCAAGGCTTAGCACAGTGCCTGGCACATAGGAGGGTCCTGATATATATTTGCTTTATGATAATGGGCTTGAAGAAGGAAAATAAGGCATGCAAACGGAGTGGTAAAGGAAAAGTGAAAAAGAATAAAGTTGGGTAGAGAAGAAAATGAATATGTAATGACTAGATAAAACTGTCTTCTAGCACTTTGACCAACATAAATCAATACATAAGGGGTTTTTAAGTAACAGTTGTAATATTGATGACTGTTTGTCTCCTGTGGGTTCCAGTTTATTTCTTAGGGCTTGTAAATATTTTTCGTAATGTTTTCTGTAACCAAAATGATTTATTCATCACAAGGTCTTCTCTTATGCTAAATAAGTTTTATGAACTGACATAGCCAAGAGAAAGTCTGTTATTATATTCCTTATATTCCATTTATTGGAGTTCGTCTTTATGCTAACTTTTGTCTGGTATCCATTTGTCTCCTAAAAAGCATGGATTAAAAGATAAGGCTTTAGGACTGGGAAGTGACTTACATAATTATGAATTTAAGACAAAGGGACATATTTCATTTCTTTGAAAATGCATAATGTGCTGCAAAGGTTTTAAGAAATAAGAACTCTTTGAAAGGATTTGCTGATATGAATAATTGCAAATGTCAAGGGATAAGGGTTTCCTGATAGTGATTCTATTTCTAGAATGTCAGGTACTGATGCAAAGGTGGCATGAATGATTTGAATGAGTTGTTCTATGTCTCAAAGATGATCCTGTAGAGAAATGAAAGCAGTACTTCATAACCAACAGAGATTTATTTAAGGCCAAAATGTCAGAGGTAATCAAACTGTTTAACTTGTGCTCATAGCTTTGCTTTGCGTTATATAAATGGACACACAGAATGTATTGTATACTGACAAATTAAGGAAACAATTTTATAAAAAAGCAAAGTTGAATGCTACATTGTGGCTTTTAGTAAATTTTGATAAAAGTCTTTATGGTAATATTCTTAATGAAGTATAAATACGAATATACTATATAACATTTTTCCATTTGCTTTAAGTTTATATTATTGTGCATGCAACAAAATGTGTAGAGGTGATCTTTGTGAACACTTCCACGTACATGGTGCCCAGAGCAGAAACAGAACATTGTTCACACAATAGAGAAACCACTATTCTGACATCTACCAGTTACTGTTTACACACAAGGGTAATCATTATCCTGATTTGTAACATCATTATTGGCTCTACAAATAACATTACTAAGAACATTGTTGTTTGTGTCTTTTGATACAGAAAGCACAGATACAGAAATCTATCTACCCATATACATTTCTGTTAGGTGTATATCTCAGACTGGAGTTGCTGAGTCAGACCCATGCTCTGCTTTGGTAAAAACTGTTAAAATAATTTACAAAGTGATTCATTCTCCCATCAGCAGTGCATGAGAGTTCCAATTGCTTCACATTCTTGACAACACTTATTAGCAGCTCTTTTTTATTTTAGCCATTCTAATTATAATACCAAAATATTATGTGTGTTTGCTTATATTCACTCATACTGCCAAAAGAAACTAAGTGATATAAATCAAAATAAGCACTTTTATCACTTTATTCATCAAAATTTTAAAGATAATTTCTCCAAATGGTTTCTAGACTAAAATATAGCATATTACTTAGAGGAGGAAACTTTTCTTCAATATTCAATAGGAACTGATACATTTAAAAATATGTCAAGTATTTCAAAGATTTTTATTTATTAAACAAATTTAAAGGTTTTTACAACAGCTTATATACATAATGGAATTCAAGGCATCTTATTCTTACAATGTTTTTCTCTGACAAAAAATAACTGTATACATAGTTACACATTTTAATATCTATATGATGCTACTTTTTTATTTATTGAAATATAATATAGCATGTTGGAGATTCCTATATGAAATAGAACCCTAATAGTGATTATATTTCACTGAAGAATTTCCATATGTCTCATTTATTTCCAAAACAATATTACATCAAATTTAGAGACAAATATTTACTTTATTCTAAAATGTGTTCTTAAGGAAATTGATAAACTGGCATAACTAAAAAATTAAAAATTTTAATTTGTAAAACAAAAGGCCTTATGTTCCAGATAGATTTCGAAGCCAGTGTTTTGCCAGCCGATATGATAAGGCTGGAATGTGAGTGGTGGGCCGGGAGCCAGTAGGAGCTGAGGATATGGTTTCTGGAATGTTCAAGTTCTATTAGGCAGTGAAGAAGGTGAGAACTTAATATGCTTTGAAGGACTTGCAAGCAGTGCTAAAAAGAGCTGCAGTGATTGACTCTAGAAGATGAAGCTTAGATGGCTTCAAGTGGGAGATACTAAAACATTGGAATTCACAAAGATTTTAGAAACATACGTTAAAGAAATATGTTAGGAATCATGACTCCATTTTGCCGATTTTAATTCCTATTAGGCAGAATATCTGAACCATTCTTTAGCCAGCAGTCTCCCATGTCTGTCTCCTATTCTGTAACTATCACCAATTATTTTCCCAAATATTTTTCTAAAGCTAGTTAAACACTCATGGCTCATAACAAATTTAAATTTGTCAATAACTGAAAAAAGTAGGTTCAAACTATGTGATCGAGCATTCAAGCTGCCCTATGGCTTTGTACAAACTTAACTTTTAGAGCAACCATATCATCAAACGTATATTATTACTAAAATTAATGTTGGTACTTTATCCATAAACATATAATTTACATAAATAAACTTGTACAAGTCATGTACAACAATAAGTGACAATAAGTGTAGTGACTAATCATCAAAGAAATCAAAACCACAATGAGATATCACTTCACACCTGTCAAGAGAGCTATTATCAAAAAAAATGTGTTGGTAAAAATGTGGAGAAATTGGAACTCTTGTACACTTTTCAGTATAAAAAATAATGCAGGTACTATGTGAAAACAGCGTGACTGTTCCTCAACAAATTAAAACTACCTTATGATCTAGCACTGCCATTTCTCAGTATTTATTCAAAATAATTGAACTGGGAATCTCAAAGAGTTATCAGCACTCCGATGTTCATTGTAGCACTATTCACGATAGCCAGGATATAGGAACAGTCTCAATGTCCATCAACAGATAAATGGATAATGTACTATGTATATGCAATGGAATGCTATGCAGCCTTTGAAAAGAAGGAAATTGTGCAATATGTAACAACACAGATGAACCTTGAAGACATTTTGCTAAGTGAAATAAACCAGGCACAGGAAAACAAATACTGCATGATTCTGTTTTTATGGGGAATCGAAAATAGTCAAATACATAGGATTTAAGAGTGAAATGATGGTTGCGAGGGGCTGAGGGAGAAGGGAAAATGGGAAGTTACTAATCAACAGGCGCAGCATTATAGTCAAGTGAGATTAGTAAGCTCTAGAGATCAGCTGGACAACATTATACCTATAGTCAATAATAATGCATGGTACGCTTACAAATTTAAGAAGGTAGATTTCATGTTGTGTTCTTACCACACACACCATTTTTTTAAGTCTCTACTATACTTTCCTGTTCTCTGTTTTACTACCTGCTTTCCACTTCTCTGCTCCACTGTACATCCACCCATATTAAAAAGCAAACTTCCATAGTCTTCCCATGCTGTTATATATTTGTAAAATACAGTCATGTGTCACTTAATGCTGGGGATATGTTCTAAGAAATGTGTTGTTAGGCAATTTTGTCATTGTGTGAACATCATAGGTATACCTATACCACCTATTTTGTATAGCCTGCTACAAATAGGCTGTATGGTACAGCTTATTGGTCCTAAGCTACAAACCTGTAAAGCATGTTACTGTACTGAATATTGTGAGCAACTGTAGCACATGGTATATATCTGTGTATCAAACATATAGAAACATAGAAAAGATACAGCAAAAACAGAGTATTATAATCTCATGGACCACCCTCATGTATGTGGTCTGTTATTGACCAAAACATTACAATACAGTGCATGGCTGAACTGTACAATCAGTTATATTCATGCATTTTTGTACTGTTTCAGTAAGAGTTTCCAAATGGGAACTCTTTCCAAACTCTTGCATCTAGTAGTTCAGAAAGAATAGATTTAATACAGATAATTGTTACAAACAATGTTATAATGGCTGGAGAGGCCAAAGTGATGATATGCAGAACATATAAACACATATTGCCATTATCAAGGCAGGACCTGGGAGCTTACACTCCCATCACCATTGCCACGGAGGTACTATTGCCGAAGCTGGTGTGCCAGAACGACTGCCAGATGCTTCTAGTTTCTGAGTGGTAGCTCTCTCTTTTTTTTTGCGGAAAGTAACTAGAAGCCAACTACCAAAGAAGCTTAGAAGACTACTTTGCAAGGAAGTCTTAGAAATGTAAATTTCAGGCTTCTAACTACCCCCCGTAATAAAAAATTATATAGGGGAAGGAGTGGGACTGACTACAGACAGACAACATCCAATGTTTATGTGTTGGTGAAATGACTGATGGTATAAGTTTATGTTAGTATTGTCATTGTCTGGTGTACAGAAATGGACTCATGTTGAATTCTTTTTAGTTGTTTCTGTTTTTCTTTGTTTTTCGGTCTTGCTTTTGTCACTTGACTTCTCAATGAAATTTTTCCAAGTCAACTTTATTCTTTTCCAAGCACAAGTTTATTCAAGTCCTGAATGTTATTATGTGGTGTGGATGAACAGTAATCCATCCAGGCATTCAATTATGATGAGTTTTCACTTTGACTATTTGACAATTATTAGTTTTCACTTTGACTCTTCTCTTTGGCTGAAATGCTTAAATAAACATCACTGCTCATTGTTCTCTACAGGTTGGTATATTTTGTTATTGTTGGTTTGCTTCGTTTTTCTACTCAGCAGGGTCCCAGGTTTAGGATTGCTGGTGACATAGAAAATTGCCATATTATATTTCCAAATGGCTATAACTCATTATATTTTTAAAATTAAATTAGAAAAGGACAGTTTTCATAGCATCTCTGCCAGCAATAGGTATTATCTAGGATATATTGTTAATTACATTTTTATTTCCCAGAAAGTAAGCCATAGTAGAATGAACCTGAATACTATCCCAACTCCACTGTAACTTTACAGATGTTTGCAAACCATTATGCTTGGAGATTTTTGAATGATTCACCATTTTCTAATTTTAAATTGTCATGAAAATTACTCAAATCAGTGAAGGTGGAATAGCTTTTCAGTAATATTTCAGCTAAAACAGGTATAATATTTAATTATGTTTCTTTTAGTTTGTGTTTTTATTTTCTTTCAAGATGGCTAAAATTTTGTGAGAGTGCTGCTATTATAAGTTTGTGTCAGCTATTGTCACAGGTGAATCACTCATGGTAAGCTAATTTACATTTGTAATTGCACTCAGCCTCAAGATCCTAATAACCTTTAATATCAAATGTTCACTTCTTTCCACATGTTCATCACAAGTTGCTTGTGGGTGTGGAGAGAAACTGCCTAATGTCTCCTTACCAAGAAATCCAGCCTGCTGGGTGTCCAGCATCTGGTGCATTTACTAGTAGTTGTGGCAGAAGAGAAGGTGGCAAATTAAAAATTGGCTCTTAAAGACTTCTGCCCAGCAGTGATGTATACGGGGACCAATCACTTGTTAATGAGCAACATTGACCATCATATTGATTCAAATATCTCCTGGAACATTTATTACATATTTCCTAACTTGGCATAATACAGCACATAGTATTTAAATTGTTCTTCTCTTTTGTTTTTGGTGACTACCCATTTTGAATTATTTTATGTGTAGAGTAAGACCATTGATTTTGGAAAACTGGGAATTTGGCTGGCTCTGCAAATTGAAAAGTTAACTGGTCAAATAGCTTTTCCTTTTTATTTGTTATAATGTTTGTGGTGGTGCATTTGTTCTTGCATTGCTGTAGAGAAATATCTGAGACTGGGTAATTTATAAAGAAAAGAGATTTAATTGATTTAAAGTTCTGCAGGTAGTACATGCATGGCATACACATCTGCTCGTCTTCTGGGGAGACTTCATGGCTGTTTACTCATGGCAGAAGCAGGGTAGGCATATCACATGGCTAGAGAAGAAGTAAGAAAGAGTGGGGTGGCAGGGTGCCACACACTTTTGAACAGCCAGATCTCACAGGGATCCACTCAGTATTGTAAGGACAGCACCCAGCTGTGAGGGATGCATGCCCTTGACCTAAACACCTCCCACCAGACCTCATCCCCAACACTAGGGATTACAACTCAAAATGAGATTTTGTAAGGACATAGATCTAAACCGTATCAGGTGGCTCACTGAAGAAAATGACTAATGGCATAAAATATTATGACAGTTTAATCAATAACATTAGGATAAATGGCATTAGTGTGTGTCATATTTTCAATGTGATTTAAATGTAAGTGCATCCCTTGATGATTGTCATTTAGATCCAGTTTAATTCCGTTAGAGTGCCCAGATAGTACTTGGGAATACTTGCAGCTCTCAAATTGTTAAGGTAGTGGTTAGAGTTTTCAATTATTATTTGAAACAAATACAACTCAAGGATAAACCTTGATAATTAAAAAGGGATTAGGATATTAAAAATGCACATTTTCATGAAGACAGCTACTTATTTTTTATCCACTGAAGAAAATATCTTGTGGACATTCTCTGGTATTACAGCTTTCAGTGGCATGACATTAAAATTCTGATTCCATATTGCTTGTTCTTCTACATTGAAGCAGATGTCAGTTTCATATGGATTCTGAATATCATCCAATCTGCTCTTCAAATATAAATGTAATTACTGGTCAATAGTTTTAGATAATTTTTACATCTGTTGAAGTCGTGGAGGTTTTATTAATTATTTTGACTTAGATTTTATTCTCTTCAGAAAGCTGAGAAGTTAGAATCATACTACTTTGAGTGAGGTCACCTCCATTCCTGTTAACAGCAACGTGTGCTGAGTAGTCCAGGTGTACATGATCTGTGCTGTTATTACTCACAAGTCCTACTAGAAGGTTCAGTACAGGAAATGAATTTCCTCCAAGTAAGGAGAACGTGTGCACCTGCATTATATACTGTTTGTGAAAAGCAAGAGGATGTAGTATCTAAAAGGTGTAAAGCTTACGCTTTAGTTGGCTAGAACAAAGTTTATATTTTTTCTCAGTTATCAGGGGTCCTGAAATACATTAAATCCAACTTCTATCCAGTGTTAGGGACCTTGAGAGGTAATTCTCAAACTTTTTCCTAAGTGTGATCCACGTAATTTCAGTAATAAGCTTATTTCCTATTTCATTGTCTCACCTGAAAACTTTCTAACTGAAGTGAAAGCAATAAATATCCTTTGTTAATACCTCTCCTCCACTACCACTGTAGCTGCTACTATTGTGCTGCTACTCCTAATACATATTTAACTAATACAATGTGCACTCTACTCACCAAAACGTTGGGATAATTTACACATCAGCTAAAGCTGTTGAGGTTTCATTTTGAGTTAGAGTTTGTTGTCTCCAAACTCATAACATTTTGAACCAGGTTATCTTGAGTGCAGTCCACCCTGCTTTTAGTAATAGCCCCGTGTGTTATTTATTCTGCATTCATCATCTCATTTATTCTTGACCACAGGTCTGTAAGGTACGTGTGAGTCTTATTCACATTTTATAAAGTAGAGGACTGAGATTTCGAAAGGTTAAGAATGCTATCAAGGTCATTAGGATTTTAAATTTAAGCCGCTTGGCTATAAAGCCGATGCTTTTAAGCACCTTGCAGTACCCTCCTTTCATTATTTTTATTTATTTTAAAATTCTTATTCTGATATTGATATTCTCACCTGTGATTTAAAAATGACCCTGTGGTAGTGGTGGAATTAATAATTAAATCACCCACCTGTAAATGCTTGTTAAGTTACCAGAATTAAAATAGAATATCCATGAAATGTTCTTGATATTAAAATTGTTTTTGTCACTGTGCACACCAAGATTTAAAATCTAAAGCCTCATAATTATTCAGACAATTGTTTTGGAAGTTCTTGTGTTTTCTCTATTTGCTATTGTCTATTGATTCTATAGCATGCTAGGATACATGGGCCCTAAGCCATCTTTCACCTTCTTAGTAGAATGTTTAAACAGCAATTTGGCTTGCCCTGGACAATGTTCTGCTTCCCCTAACCACAGAAACATGGTTCTGTGGAATGTTATAATATCACATGGGTCAGCAGTTTCAAATGTTTGGCATTAAAGACATTGTAAAGTGAATTATAAATAATTTTATCCTGAATTACCTATATCATAGACACATCCTGACGTTATTTAGTTTGCACTGTTGTTCCTATTGTTGGGGTTGTTGTTGTTGATATTATTTTGGCAGACACTATGATATGTTCAAATTAAAACTCTTTCTGGAAGTCGCAGTTACAAGGTTATTATTATTGCTGTGCTATTTACAAAACAGTTGCCAAGACTGGTGCACTGGAAGCTGTATTCCGTTTATCAATTCAAAGGAATTTTATTATCGCTTCTACCATCAGTGAATCTGTGAGTTGAACTGGATAAAATCAGAGATTATCTAGCAATTATTTTATTGATCACTAAATGCATTTTTATAAAAGTAAAAGTCCCAAATTGAAGCTCTTCAGTCAGTTGGCTGTTACTAAAATGGCATATAGTTACAGTTATCAGTCTCTTGAGTATGCAAAACATTATCTCAAAGCTAAACCAATTTTTTGGTATGGAGAGATATTATTAAATAGTTGAAATATTGTTGCTGAAAATATGGATTTAAAAGCATCAATACCAAGTGCCATGGAATTTCCAGATGACAACTTGATATTGACACAGTAAAACAGAAAAAGCCATTAATAATTGAAAGCAATAAATACATATCTTAAAACAACTTGAAGCAGGTAAAGAATACAACATGGCTGTTCAGTGATCATTCTGTAACATTAAAGTTTTAAAAGGCATCCTAACATGTTGGGTTTTTGTTTGTTTCACATGTTTCCTGATCCAGATTTATATTTTTGAAAATAATATCTACTATCAACCTGATATAAAGAGCAGTTCATTGCGACTGACATCTTCTGGAAAAGAAGAAATAATTTTTAATGGGATTTCTGACTGGTTATATGAAGGTGAGTTGATCAGATTTAGTTTCAAAAGAAACAAATGACATAGTTTTATACAAAATCTACCAAAAAATCTACTCATTCTAGAGCAATACTTACAGTATGATTTCTTCTCATTTCCTCTCAAAATCGCTCTCATATCTTTGCATGTGCTTATATTTTGTGTGGTTGTGATTTACATCTATTTATATGATTCCACTTTTGGTGTATATATATGATTCCACTTTTGGTATATATATATATATATATATATATATATATATATATATAGGCTAGATAAATATTTGTGAGGACAATTAATGAAAGTAAATGGTTACCTTATGTCACTCTGGAATTAGATGCTGAATTTTTTCTGACTTCGGGAAAGAAGAAACAGAAACCTTTATTTCTAGAAAAATGCATAAAAAGCCACCTTTTAGTCATTTTCATTAGGGACATTCTGTCACACTTTATAAGCTATTGCAGAGGAAGCAAAATAAAACCCACAAAAAGAGTTATTTTCAGTATCTATTGAATCAATTTTTAGTAATAGCTGAGAATATAAAAATAAATCAGGTGATGAAAATTTATCCAGTTTTTATCACGTACCAATTATCAGCTGAGTTCTAGATACAGATTGCCTGGGGAAGACTCAAAGTTTGAGTTTATTACCTACGTTTCAGATGCTTCAGCTGATTTTGGAAAAATATGTCAAGAGTTAAGTAAGTTAGTCTACTTTATTACAAATTATAAAGCTATGAATCATTCAAATATGAATTTTATTTTTTGGGCAATATTTGCAAATGCAATCTACCTCAGATTTGGCATTTTTAATTCTGTAAGAAAAGTGAATCATTTAGAACAAGTATTTATTCATTCATTCTCTCACTCAAATAATATCATTGAAGACATACTGTATTCCAGATAGGTGTCTGTGTGCTAAGATAAAAGAAGAAGCAAAAAGTACTGCTGTGATGAACCATACTTTTACATGAAATATTTTGTTAGGTGGAGCTATTTTATTAAGGAAGAGATGTTGTAACCCTTGAGATTTATATGTATATGTGTATGTGTATATTTATATATATAATAGATTTCTGTGTACATGCCAGCATCAAATAAAAGATTTTTAGAGGCTACAGTTTATTGTGAAGAGCAGTGAGAGCTTCTATAAAAATATCAATAATAAGTATGCTGTGAAAGTATATATTAGAAAAAGAAACACACAGGTAAGTAGGGTTCTTTGGTTGAAAGTGATGGAATGTAACTCTGGCTTTTCTATTTCAAAGAGATAAACGGCTGGAGGGCACTGGGATGGCCCCAGAATTGAATAAACAGGTGGAGAACACATTTCAAATATGGTTAGTTCTGGCAATGTAGGTAGCAGGAGCTAATCCATGCTTTACCTAGAGAACTGCAGAGACTAAGATGTCCCCTTTTTCTTCAAAATATTGTTAGTAGTGTGTGATACTCTGACAGGTGAAGAAACCATATTAATGCAGTGTGGTAAGTAGCTGAATCTTAGTCAACAAAGAATTCTATAGAAGAACAAAGGAGTGATACCATTCTAGGAGTTTGCAAGCATTTTTCTAAAGGAGTAACCCTGGCCAACCACAGTGTCTCAAGCCTGTAATCTCAGTGCTTTGGAAGGCCAACGTGGTAGGATTATTCAAAGCCAGGAGTTCCAGATCAGCCTAGGCAACATAGCAAGGTTCTTAATTCTATTATAAAATTAAAAAAAAAAATGGCCGTTTGTGGTGGCAGACACCTGTGGTCCCAGCTGAAGAGAGGATTGCCAATTAAGAGAGGATTGCTTGAGCTCAGGAGTTGAAGGGTGCAGGGAGCTATGATCCAGACCACTGCTCTCCAGCTTAGCCAACAGAGTGAGATTCTTATCTCTCAAAATAAGAGAGAGAGAGAGAGAGAGAGAGAGATAATGCATCTGAGTTGAGCCCGAGAAATTAACAAGGGTTACACATAAGAAGAAATTAGGAGGGAAAAATCTAAGCAGATGTAACAATTTGCAGAAACCCGGAAGTGTGTCTCTAGGGAACCAAAGTCTCTTTGATATTATTGGGCCATAAAATTTGAGATAAAGGAAGGTAGCAAGAACCAAGAGATAGTGACCTCTATCAATGATCTGGGACTTCATTTATTCTGGTACCAATTAATAGGAAAACTAATAGAACTTTTCCAGTAAGAGAGTGACAAGATTTCTTCAATATGATTAGATTGTTTTGGCCACCATGGGAAACTGGGATCTAATAGTGGAAAGAAACAGTGAGTGGGTGTAAGGCTTCTTCTGTGTTCTATCAAGAGATAATAAGCAATGGAACTAGTGTTAAAGCAGTAAAAAGGAGGAAAGACTCTAAAATTGATGAGGCAATAAAATATATAGGTCTTAGTGGCTAAGCAAATAAGGTGAGTGATTAGAAGTCAAGGATGATTCTGTGGCTTCTGGTTTGGGTCACTAGTAAGTAGTGGTGGCAGACAGCAAGCATTAACAAGGAGCAGTGGGTTTCAGGGAAGAGAAGACTTTAGCAGCAATGTGGGCATTGCGCCACATGCTGACATGCTACGTTGGTGATAAAAGGTGGTCTGTAACATAGATGAACTTTCAGTCAACTGAGGGTGTACTCAATGTAGATCATGCCTTATTGTGCTGCTCTATCCTGGATTAAGATGGCTTGGGCCTCTGTCCTAAGGCTTCATATAGGTTTATGGCTGTTACATTTTTAAGGGATTTTTAAGGAGAGAAATTAGAGACCATTTTCTGACAAATAAGATAATTTTCTAACTAAAGAATAAAAATCTGTGTATTAGGTCTGAGGGTAAACTGTTTATAGGGGTTCTAGGGAGCAGAACAAACAGATAATAAAACCTTTTGTGGTGATGCTATAGGTCTCACACATTCCAAAGGGGAAAGGAAAAATTATGGTTTTTGCCATACTTTGGGCTCCTGTGTTGCAGATAACTAGGAAATGCTGTACATGTATGTGATTTAATCAACACAGTGTTTGTGTATCTAATCACTTGCTAAGAAACCAAGACATGCCTAGTACTGTGGCTCATGCCAGTAATCCTAGCACTTTGAGGGGCCGAGGTGGGTGGATCACTTAAGCCCAGGAGTTCAAGACCAGCCTGGACAATATGGCAAAATCCCATCTCGACTAAAAATACAAAAGAATTACTGGGTGGATGGTGGGGTAGTGCATGCCTGTGGTCCCAGCTACTCTGGAAGCTGATGAGGTGGGAGGATCACCTAAACCAGGAAGTTGAGGCTGCAGTGGGCCAAGAACATGCTACTGCACTTCAACCTGAGCAACGAAAGTGAGACCCTATCTCAAAAGAAAAAAAGCTAGAAACCAAGACTCAGAGAGGATCAGTGATTTAGACATGGCCTCAAAGCTAATGAGTGGGAGAGCCACATTTGAATGTGTGTTTTTGTTCCTAAAGCCAGGGCTTAGTCACTAGACTACTCTACTTGTTATAGGGGAATGTCCTTCACTGTTCCCTAAGACATAGCACACATTTTGGGACCTAAACTGTTAGATCTCAGTGATCTGTTTTCTCTTCAGAAGACTTCTCCTACTGTCCATGGACTTACTCCAATTCTCACTGCATTTCCAGAAGGAACCCTACCCATGACATCAATGTTAAGGTTTGGCAGAGGGATGTAAGCTGTTCAAATGTTACTGATTTTCCCTCAGTATTTTGCCTGCTATGCCCAACCTCTGCTTCAAGAGTCCTACATGCACCTTACCCTCCCACTATCACTGTGCTTGTGGAATGTGCCAGGAGCTCCCAGGCTCCAGACCTTTTTTTCACTTTTAATGAACTCACTGAAACACAGTGATATTGCCTAGGGAATGCATGTAATTTCAGTTCCCTGTATGTGTTACTCTGGTGTGGAGATTTCCTTTTTATTACTTTATAGGAGTCAGTTACAATCTAAATTAGCATGTGTGGGAGACAGAGAAAGTAACATGTAATATTTCCACTTTTTAAAATTTTTATTTTATTTTATTTTTTTATTGTACTTTAGGTTCTGGGGTACATGTGCAGATCATGCAGGATTGTTGCATAGGTACACACATGGCAATGTGGTTTGCTGCCTCCATCCCCCTGTCACCTACATCTGGCATTTCCCCCCATGTTATCCCTCTCCAAACTCCGCACCCCCGCACTGT